>JAVTVY010042440.1:0-17722 GCA_036873755.1 Hanleya hanleyi
TCAATTACGATTCCAGCTGTTCCAGCCAAAGTTTTGAGATTCGGTGGTAAGTACTCTAATTAGGCATAGGAGGTGATTTTTAATAAGGACATTTACATGTCAACAAATTAAAGCACAATTAAGTTCTCCATAAATCAAGTACGATATGATATAAAACAGCATGTAGCTTGTCTTCATTGAATTTACGGAAGGGTCAAAAGTGTCCGAAATTGTGACTAGATTCTGTGAGGTTGCCATCAAATCTACACTGGTAACCTATGGCCTATTCCATAATTATTAACCTACTGTCATATTATTACATGTAGTGAAGATTTAGCGAAGCTAAGTAATCAAATTTCTTGAGTTGCGTTTTTCCTGAATTTGTGTTGCCATCTATATTGTTTTGTTTTTTTTGTCTTTTTTAGTTTTCCATACCACAACGCCTTGTTAACAGCATCACAAAGAACGATGCTAGAAAGATGACCAATGATTTGCTACATGGCTTATACCCAGATGAGTACCTTGCCGCTCATTCAGTGACTGGCGGAAGGAGAGCTGGTGGCTTACCAACTAAGCCACCTATGGACCGTGGCGAAATAGACCAAATTACGAGTAAGTATATCAAGGATTTCAACCTGTCACTGGTTCGCTGTTATGTGTATGTTGTTTTTTTTTTCATTTCTGCAGCTGTACTACTTACACCCTCAATTTGTAATGCCCATCGACAACAAGTACCGATCATGCAGTTGTAATCAGAATTTTAGTTTTGATAGCATTCCTAAAGATGAGTTCTCACGGTATGACTTCTAGTCACAAATTGTTGAAGTTGACTGTGTTGCAACATGAACATGTCATACAATTCGAGTTGCATGCAACATGTTCTATGCAGTAGAGCATGATCGACCTATTTCATGCGATTAGAATTCAGCAAAGAAGGGGATTTCTCTTTGGAATGGTTACATTGTGAGAATGGTAATGTACCTTAAATATAAACAGCAAATGATGATATTTTTTCCATGAGCCTTATTTCCAAACTCAGAAATATTAAGAACTGTGCATCCTGTATTCATCAAATTATTTATGTTTCATGTTTTTAATTTTGCAGAAACCGTGCAGAAGTTTTTTAAAGAAAAAACTGTGGCTGAGGTGCATTATTACATGCGAGAGTAACTCAACAACGTGGCCAAGACACTGAAGAGGAGACAAGACAAGAGACCACAAACATTATTATAGTAACACAGTTTACTTAAAATCTATTGTATTGCGCGCATGCAGTTTTAAATATTAACCCTTCAGTTTAAATAAAGTCTATCGTATATTAAGTCATTCCTCTTGTGTTTTATTCACCGTTTCACTACCATTGTTGCTCATCATGAATGAAAACACATTGCTGATGATATAATTTTACACCTATGGAATGGAGCTTGTTTTGTCTAATTCCAGCTCAAAAGGATTGGTATTTTACTTGGATTGAAATCCAGCCAATCAACAAGGCGCCATCACACTTTATTGACCAATCAGATAACTGTAGGGCGCTCCTTTATAAAACATACCATGGTTATTACCATGGTAAAAACAATGGTGTTTTGGCCATTTTACCATGGTGTGGTGCATTACCATGGTATTTACCACAGTAGTTACCATGGTAAATACCGTGGTAATGTACCATGGTAAATACCATGGTAAATACCATGGTATGTACCATGGTAAATACCATGGTAAATACCATGCCCAAAACACTATTGTTTTTACCATGGTTTTTACCATGGTAATAACCATGGTATTTTTTTATAAGGGAAGTTATGCTTCAAATTAATATGGTATTCTCTAGTTGTGACGTTGCTTCACAAGAGTAGGGGGATCAAACGGTGGGGCATATTCTATATATTGACTATAGAGAATATCCATACCTTCACCTTCTATACCAAGGAGTTCAAATGATTCCGAATTAAAATGTATTTCTTCAAATTTTAAATCAGTTTACTTTAGTCCATGCCATTGCAAGTGAACTGCCCCACCGTTTCGTCTGCCGATGAGTCAGCTACACGAAGGCACGTCACTCTTGTGACACAACGTCACAACTCGACAACTGTAGACTACTGCGTGTTTCGATCCAAGATAGATAATCAGGATTCAGACACTTTCAAAGTTTCAACATTACTGCACAGACCGGATCCCTTCAGTATTACCTTTTGTACCATCTTACTATTTTTGAGCATGGTATCTTAAAAGAGATAACTCAAACTAGCCCAGTAAACAGAACAGAAATAGCATTCATTCCTCATTATAAAGTCTTAAAGGTCAACCCAAACGCTCTGAGGTCAAAAATATAAAAAAATAGTCCTTTCGATTCTGAAAATAATGATATTTTTTTCATAATTTTGTGCAGTCTGGTTGGCGAGATATTGCCGTTTGAAAGGTGAAAATCGCTCTCCTGTCAATTCCAGCTGTGACGTCACGGAGGGAAGCCGTCTTGTATTCTCTATGTTAAAGCCGTATACCACAGTCGTATGTAGCTGCTGATTTCTTGAGATTTTCGGAGTATCGGGGCATCATTTTTTAAATATGCCGCGACGTTGTGTAGTGGGAGGTTGCAGTTTTACTACAGATGACGGTGTTAGTATTCATTTGTGGCCTAAAGACGAGAAAATCGCTGCAAATTGGACGAAATTTGTACGCAACACGAGGGTCTGGAAAGAGGGCCCGAGCCAGTACTCGTATAATTTGCTCGGCACATTTTGACAGAAAGACATCATTCGAGGAACTCTACAGCGTAGCAGCTGAATTCGGGTACAAACCAAAACTAAAGAGAACACCTATTCCAACTATCAAACCTAAGAACAATCAGAATGTGACGGCAAAGAAATCGGACAAGGAGAATCTATCACGGACATCGGCTGAACGAACCTTGCCTGTAAGCGAGGCCTCGGGCAGGGAGACGGCTGTACATGCAACCTCCCCACAGCGCATGCTCCATTTCGCAGGCTCCATTACCATCCCTGCCACCAATAGCGGAAGTTGACCTTTACTACGTTGCTATGACGTATAGGGGGAAAGCAACCAACGCACGGTTCAGTTTGAATCCGGCCGAACAACTCCTTTAGTGTTGCACATGAGCGAACTACTTTTCATATGCTCTGCCCAGATAACAGGGAAAATTATCTCCTGATAATTCTTTTTAACGCTAGGTCAACAGAGCTATTATGCAGACTTGAAAAATAATCGAAATGTTTGGTAAACATCTATTTTACTATATATGATGTCACTTCCGGCGATGTATGCGAAGGCCCCGAATCCGGTCAAAAAATCTGACTGGTGGCTGGGGTGTTATTAGACCCCCAGCGAGGTGGTTGCTGTACATGCCCTGCTCGTGCTCGCGTCCCCGATGAACGCCCAGAATGCTATCCATGATGTGGCATTTGTTGCTTGAGCACCAAACTGGATGCGTCTCTATTTCATATATACTATTTAATAATAATAAAATGATCTTTCATAAATATATATACGTTTGATAAGTAAATAAATAAAAAAACACCAATTGGAGTGAATGGCTGTAGATACAGAAGTGATAATAATACTTTCATAATCCCTTGACATTTGAGATTGTGGGAATATCATTCGATTTCAATTTAATTGAGGTAATTTGTCGAAAATTGAGCAAATGTGAATGCCGATCCACTCACCACGGCTTACTTTTCGCCATGAATGTCCAAAGTTTTTTTATCAAACTATATAATTCTGAAATTGGTATTTCATGGGGATTATGAGAAAACAAACAAAATTCAAGTCGGACGTATATCAGTAGAGTTATCAACAGTTTACTGTCCATACTGCCGAATCCCGGAGTTTATCCCTTCGAAAAGGCTGCCTCGGTCAGTAACAACAATAACAACACAGATGTGCTCGTTCGTTACATCACAGAATCGTTCTACATTCAATACAGTTTGAAATGTATGGACATTTGGTCTTATAGATGACGATAATAAGGTTTCCAGTCAAGTTGCATACCAATCTGTATTCAACAAACGACCTCTCCGAATCCTGTCGTCGCCGAGTTCCACGTTGTCAGAGTGATTGTCACTGTCAGAATCGGAGCCGTACGGCTCAAATTGATAGAGCTGAATTCCGCCGTTGGTCTGCAAACAACTGTTAATTTGCCCGTCATCATCCTCCTCTATGTCTATTTCATCTTCTTGGCGAAAAATATTTCCATCTAAGCAGCTGATATCGCTCGAATCGACATCTGAACCGGAGCTCTGACTGCACTCGCTTTCCATGTTATCCGCTGTTTTTTCTCAGGCAACTTCCCTGCGAGACGTCATCAACCCAGCTGTGAAAGTGTGGAAAAGCCCACTTTGCTCCCATATTACGTGTGTTTCTGATCAGATTAGAATTTTTTCAATATTTTTTTCATACAAAGTGAAGTATGAACTATGATTTTTAAGGATTTTAGACCAAAAAAAATTCCGTTTGGGTTGACCTTTAAGTATATTTCATAGCTCATGCGAAAGTGTTAAAGAGATTTGTCTTCGCTTCCAGTACTCAATGATGACACTTGTACTATAACAACCGACATCAAGTACAGTTTCTAGAAATCTTGAAACTCCTGATACTTACAAAGATAATATCTTGGTGTTTTCCAGTGTCCCTTTTTCGATCTTTTTCGCTCAAATTCGAAATTCTGCAAACAAAATTACAAATCATTCGTTTGTTCTTAGTAACAATGGACAAAAACATCCTCTTGTCATTAGCTTACAATTATCGGACAATGGTGGGCGCCAAGATCCTTCAGGGTCTCTCATTTGTTTAAGTCTAAAGCGGAGTAGGACCCTACCCACGGGATCCCGGGTGTGAAAAATAAAAGGAGCCAAACATCATCATATGACTGAAAGATTGTTGAATGCAACTCGCTCAATTGTCCTATTCCAATAATGGAGCAACACTTTCATAGAGGACTTGTAGAAAAACAATTATCCAGAGCAGAATATTGGAATGAATGCATTTGATTGGAGATGGGGGATTATTACTGGACAAAAGATCAAAGGCCTGCAAGCTGATAAGAGTGAGGAACAGATAATAGACTCAACCCATGACTTGGCCTGGTGGCATTGAGCCATCTTGTTTTGAAACCATTCCACAGAAAATCTTCAACGTGAACCATGTCAAAACTATATTTTCATGTTGTACATTGTATACTGTATGGAGAGTGTACCAGTTTTTATCTCGCCTTACGAAGTAAAGGGGAGATATTGTGAGGGGGGGAAAGAGGATGTCGTCGTCGGTGTCGGTGTTGGTGTCCCCTGCCTGGAAATGAATGGGTTTTTGGTTTAGCATTAAAAAAAAAAATCTAGAAAAATTAGAAAAAATATAAAAAAAATATAAAAAATATGGGGGGTGGGTATGCCACCTGGGGGTACTACCCCTGGGGTACTCTAATGTTAAAATCCCTATGAACATGATGAATGAGTTTTGCGTTTAGCTGAAGTGCACATGTACATCTGTACACCACAGTTTGCTGCAGTTGTTGAATGATTATGAAACTTGGTACACATGTTTCTTATGATTAAAAGATGTACCTGTGATATTTAGGAGATGAAATATTAATTTTTGTTCAAATTTTGAGGGTTTTGTCTTAATCTGCCAATAATAATGCACATGTATATACATGTACACGGAAAGTTTTCTGAAGCTGTCAGCTTTCATTGGATGAGTTTGACACTTGCTACCCAAGTTCAATGTGATTCAAAGATGTGCATGTGCTATTTAAGAAATATGACATTAAATATGAAATTTTTTCCAAATTATTGCAGTTTAGACTTTGTATCTTTCCATTGATAAGGTTTTTGTTGGGCAAAAATTTACAGGTAGATCTGTACATGGAAAGTTTGTTGAACCTTTCGTGGGATGATTATAAAACTTGGTGGACATGTTTCATGTTTTCCTAGGTCACAGCTCTCCCGCAGTAATCTCACACGGGACTGACCTATCCAGCAGTAATCCCAAATGGCATTAGCCTATCCAGCAGTATTGCCATACGGGACTGACCTATCCAGCTGTAATCCCAAACGGAAATCAACTATCCAGCAGTAATCCCAGACCGAACTGGTCTATCCAGCAGTAATCCAATTTGGGACTGGCCTATTCAGCAGTAATCTCACACAGAACTGACCTATCCAGCAGTAATCCCAATGGCACTGGCTTATCCAGCAGTAATGCCACACGGGACTGACATATCCAGCAGTAATCCCAGACTGGACTGGCCTATCCTGAAGTAATCCAACATGGGACTGGCCTATCCAGCAGTAATTCCACACAGGACTGGCTTATGCAGCAGTAATCTCTCATGGGACTGACCTATCCAGATGTAATATGACACTGGATTGCAATTTGCAGCAGTAATCCCACACAGGTTTAGCCTATCCAGCAGCAATCCCACACGGGACTGGCCTCCTCAGCCATAATCCCACACAGGATTGCCGTATGCAGCAGTAATCCCACACGGGACTGCCTATGCAGCAGTAATCCCACACGGGACTGTCCTATCCAGCATTAATCCCATACGAGACTCATCTATCCAGCAGTAATCCCAGACAGGACTGCCCTATCCAGCAGTAATCCCACTTGGGACTGGACTATCCAGCAGTAATCCCACTTGGGACTGGACTATCCAGCAGTAATCCCACAGGTGACTATCCATCAGTAATAACATGGGATTGGTCTACCCAGTGGTAATCCTACACAGGACTGGCCTATCCAGCAGTAATCTCACATGGGACTGAATCCGACAGTAATCCGACAGCACTGGCCTATCCATCCTACATGGGATTAACTTTTGCCAGTAATCCTTCATGGGACTGATGTTATTGTCTGTACCAGATAATCTATTCCAGACATTATTGTCTGTACCACATCACCTATTCCAGACCTTATTGTTTGCTCTACATGTATGCTTTCAATACTGCTGCACCTTTGGCGGATGACCCCGCAAGGCGAGATGTTGGGGTTCTCAGAACGCTTGTTTCATATCTCGTGAAGATATATGGAACACGGTCAATTTAACGATGGCAATATTTGGACCCTCCTGTAAATCTTAATGCCATTTAATCATAGTGTGAAGGCCTAAGAAGGCAAACTTCCTTGAAATTCATCATAGACAGATCTGTTCCAGCTCTGGTTGAGAGAGAGAGAGAGAGAGAGAGAAAGAATTAAGGTTTAACTTCGCTCTGGTTGTGTACAGCCATCCTCGCGAGCCAGTGTATCAATCGATAGGTTACGATCGATACCCTGGCTTGGTTAGTTACAGATAGTAGTTCTGGATATAAATAGCTCGATCAGTTTCCACTAAACCGAACCAATCAGTAAGCGCGCTGAAGCAGCTCATCAGGCCAATCCTCAGCGAGGTTTGAGTTTTGACTGGTTTGAATTTCATCGCCGGCCAGAATACCTTTGAAATCGACATCGGTTGTCAAAGCGAAAATCGCAGGCTTCAGATACCAAAGCGCTAATTCAAAACAACCCGCTGGGGTTTAAATGTATGAGATTGTTTAATAGACGCAAGGACTCTGGAACTCATCCAAACCACCAAAAAGGTTCATGTAATTAAACCCTCTTCTAAATTTTATCCCACTTCTATCACATGATGTAATGTAGGCTCCCAATACCCATGAGAATTAAATGATAGGCGGGGATTGTAAAACAATTCAATTAGCTTGTCACCTCCATCATGTAACATGACATCAACTTAATTGCCAGCGTGAGGTCCCTGGACTGGCACAACCGGAAGAGCATGCTTCAATTGAGTGTATATTTGTGTTACATATAGGACTTCAAGCCTTGTGACACAATTGTACTGTGCTTTGACAATTAGTTTCGTGTTACATAAGCGATGTTAGATTTCTGGACAACTGATCACCTGTCATGCTGCTGAATGAATGCACAATTCCTCATGCACATGATTGAAAGAGATCATATGCCATCAGGGTTTGTCTATTAGACCGTACAACTTCACACCTTCATCAGCCCCCTGCAGTCTATATCATCAGTTCAAAGGAAAGCACCACAAGGCCAGTCTCCCTCGACTATCCTGTCTATAATGTCAACAATCTGATATCTAGATCAAGGTTATATTGAACGATATTTTGAATATTCAAGCCACTGGCAAATAAAAGTGACATATTTCACCCATCACTCTAACCTGGTAATTTGGTTATTGACACTGTTATATTGCTTGAATGATTTCACCACTGGCCAGATTTTAACCTTTGATTTGCTGTAAGGTGAATTGTTCAGTGCTCTGCTAGTAGTATGACTATAGGGATATTTTGGGTCATTAATTCTGCATACTAAAACATTTATGATTCATAGTTGGATCTTCATCTAAACAGCAGTATAAACACGGTCAAACAGTGACGAGTAAATAAATAATGACTTTGGTTCACTAACCCGGAACAGGTTAGAATTATGGACAAAATGTCTCTTTTATTTGCCAGTGGCTTGAATACTTTATGGTGTTGACCATATCTGGAACACTAAACATGAATTACACATTTGAATATATTCTAAGTTAAACTGTTGCTGTCGTTGTATATCTGTAAATCCTCTCTTGAAACTTATCAGGATTAATTCTCTGGCTTCAATACAGATTGTTAAATGTTTGGTAACCATTCCATTAAGCCAGCACACTCCCAGCCGATTCTCTGAGAATAATTGCCCTGTGGGGTTTCCGGGGTTAACCTGGGATGTCATTGTGCACATCCCAGGTCATGGTAAGAATAGGCCTCAGCTCCCCAGACAGCTTAATCATAAGAGGCGACTAACTGGGGCATCCATGGGGTACCCGGGTTTAAAAAGGAATAGGACCTTAACCATGGGATTCCTGGATGTGAAAAGGAATAGGGCCCAAATGTCGTGATATGACTGAAATATTGTTGAAAGTGAAGTTAAATCATATTTACTCCCCCTCGAATTAACAACTCAGAATTAACAACAAAAATCTAGGATTTCTATCAATATGGCACATCTCCCGCCCTGAAGCTTCACATGTTAATTTCTGAGTAGTTTCTCCCTATGCTTCAACATGGAGGAATATTATCTAGCTAGTAACAATGGACATATTTTCAAATTAATTGCTTAAATAAATGCCCATTCACTGTCCATTGTTTGAGATCAATTTCAGAAAAAACTGAATTGGGCTTGATCACAAATAATCAACCCATTAAGTCAGAAACAAACTTCAAATGTTTTCAAATCATTTAGATTTTTTGTGATCCAGTCGTGAGTATTCTGGGACAGTTGTGAAGGTGCGCAGCAACCCCGGACTGGATCACAACCCATATATACCGAGTTGAATATCAAATGACAAATAGTTCCTTCTGACAAAGTCGAGAGCGATTTTCTGCATGATTCATTTGCTTCTGACAGAATCAGCTAGATGGTCACCTGACTTCAGACTATCAGGAGTTTCTTGATGTCAAAATATGAGTTCTTTTCTTGCTGAATTGAGTTTTTCTCCAATCTAGATTCAGTTTTTCCAGAATTTTACCTTCTATTGAGTTTTTCTTAAGTTTACTGTGATTCTTGGCTTCTCTATTGAGCCTATTAATGGTTGTAAATTAAGAAATAATGTTTTCATAGGTGTGCTCAATGGGTATTTTACGCATGGTTAGGGTGAAAAAGTTTATATGTTAGAGTAAGGGCGAAGCCCGCTCCCTAAAATTTATGAACTTTCCCACACTAACCGTGCATAAAATAATTATAACCAATGAGCAGTCCTATGAAAACATTATTTCTATTCTATTGCACTACCCAAATTGATTATCAACAAAGATTATAATGAAAAGTTGAAAACATGTTTTAAACTTTGACAACCTTTCTCCCCTTTCTTGAAAGAAATTCGTCTACTGATGCTCCGGTCTCGGTTGGCATCGTGCCAATGTCAGTGGACGAGTTTATGAGATCTCTCAAATGATACTGTCAGCTGTGTGGGAATTACTTGGATATATGTCTATTTTTGTGTCGCTTTGTTAATCAATTTCACGATGGAAACAACAGTTAAACTTGAGAAAGGAATTTCATCTTGTAATTTATCTGTTTGTTTTATTTGATTGTTACTTGTATGAAAGCAGACATCCCTTACCTCATCCGACTTGTGAAATGGAATCTCCCTGTGAACACCTGCACTTGACGGATGTTGATTTCACATACCGTGCTAAAACATGTAATTAATGCACGGTTTAATAGCTCCATGTTATTGACACAAGTGTTATAGAATGTCACTTATATGAATCCATATTGACTAGTTTGGAATGTCCAGATATTTACAATTTCCCCAAATTCCACCACCGATGCCTCTGGTGAGGGATACAGGATTTGATTGGAGATGATGGACAGTGACACAATACTCAGGGTGTGGGGGTGTTTTTTGGGGGAGGGGGTCACCAGGTAAAATTTAGATAAATGAATGGTACTAATGTGACCTAGCTCTATCGACCCTGCACCTGTGTTTGTTTAAATTGAAGGTTTGGGTTATTCTTTCTGCACACTAAACCAAATATTATCCCATCAATAATGTTTTCACTGGGCAGGTGTAACAATATAGTACGTGAGTACGGAAAAACAAGTAATGCCACAAGGTATGTTGTAGTTAAAAGGGGATGGCGGTTTACGTGTAGGTCAAACCTAGGATAATTGTTCTACTTTAGTTGGAGGCATAAATACTCAATGATATTATTTTCCATATTTGGATAAATAAATCCGTACCGTATGGTTGAGTTATAAGATAAATGTTTGATATCCACTTATTAGATAGCGCTTCAACTGAGTGTATTAGGGTAAAACTTTACCATGTCGACAGCTCTAAGAGAGTGGAAATAATTAATAAACAGAGATAGTATAGAGAGGTAGTTGAATTGTGCTAACGCGAGAATGGTCATTCAGTTACGGTCCAGTGATCTAGTAGACGTAGGAATGGCAACTAATTCATTGTTTGCTCAAGATAATATACGAATAAATCAAGCGTGTTAACCCGTCCTCGTTGCAAGTGAAACCCGTGCTTTGTGTCGCATCTCATGAAGATGAAACGCCCTGTATTGATTTACTTTCCAGATCAACTCTAATTTCTAAACAGCCAACATAGAGACGGACTTCCGACCTTGAGATCGTATGGTCAGGCTCTGTCCTTACTCCCCCATTTCATGTTATGAACTCTTCTACACCCAGAACACCTGTAATGTGTAATGACAATGGAGAAATTAATGAGGCTTAGGTCAATTAATCAATATATTTCTATCTGTAGGGCCGTTAATGGTTTTGTAATTGGAAGTTGAGAAAATGTCGGTGGATCTTGGCCGCCAGCTATAGACGTGTGCATTTGTATCAATTTCTGTATATATTTTTTTTCTTCCAATAATTGATAAAAAAGGTCTTTGGATTTATTTCCAATGTACATGATGTAAGCAGTAATATTAAAACAGTATGACGTACGTCTTAGTCATGACTGATACATACGTATGCGGTTAGAACTTGAATTCTTTTTTTGCCAACTGATTGGTGCTGGACAGGGTAGCAGCATACAATGTTAGCTTGTTTGGCAGTCTCATGAACTCATTACCTCCCCTTCTTACTAGGACGAAGGACAGGTGATGACCACCATTCTTATCAAGCCTGTAGCTTTCGCTGCGGAAAGCTCGATATAGGTGCCACAATGATGTCCGTCTGTCTATCAGTCTATCTGTCTCTCTATCTGCAGGACCAAGTAAATGTTAAAGTTTTGGACTTGGAAGATTTTCTTGTCCACAGCTTCTCAGTCTCACCTATGTCTCCTAAACTAAGACCAGTCCGACCCCTGAACTTTCATATATTCCAAATGCTTACATCTGGTTACACTTATTGAACTCATCCACTACCCTCGGGGAGCATGTCCCCATCCCTGGGGCACCGAGCCCCACCCTATATCTCCTAAACTAAGCCTTTCCCGAAGTCATACCCTCATATAGTTTGGGAGCTCATGCAGATTATCCTGTACACTTATTCAACCCATCCACTACCCCTGGGAGCATGTCCCCACCCCTGGCTCCGAGCCCCACCCTATATCTTCTAAACTAAGCTTCGCCCAACCCCATGCCATCATATTTTCCCACAGCTTACATGATCCTTCACTTATTCAACCCATGCGCTACCCATGGAAGCATGTCCCACCCTCGGGGCACCATGCCCCACCATCCATCTCCTAAACTAATCTTCGCCCGACCCCATATGCTCATTTTCCTGGAGCTTACATCATGCTATACTTATTCAATCATATTTCAATTTCTAATTTTATATCTCTTATATGTGATACTAACCGATTATTAGGTATGAGATGCAGTGTACATTGTTTATACAGGCATACATGTACATACCAGTATATTCCTTTATAGCACATGTACATGTATTTACTAATAGTTTGATGACATTATTTTATTTCAGAAGTACAATATTCAAATATAATGAACCCCTGTTAGTTCATAATTTTGTGTCGCCTTAAATGAATGATACCATTTCTTTCAATTTTGCTATCAAATTCTGGTTTAGCCTAAAGCTTTTGTACGAACCATATTTCTGTCCACACATTTAACTTACTGTATTAGTTAGATCACAAACTGATTAAAACTTAGTTTTAATCAGTTTGTGATCTCTCAGTCTTTACCAGTGCACGTGATTATTTAGCATTACAGTATGATTGGACACAGTTGCCAGTATATTCTTTTATTTGCATACAAATGTGAGGGTTTACCACAGTCCTGGTGTCTCATCGCATACTGGAAATGATAGCTTTACTCCAACTATTGCGTTGTTAATAGCTTTGTCAGAAACGGGATTTTTTGTTCACCAAGCTATCATCATCACAAAGTTACACCAAGAACGTTCTCCAAATTGCACACCTATTGTTTATACATGCACATTATGTATTCATCAGATCTAAGCAATGAGATGTTTAAGCTTACTTTGAAAAGGAAATGTAATCTTTATTTGAAGTTATAATATAGTTCCTCCTTCCTCCTTAAGGGCTCGATCTTTTTGCGAAGCTGCATGTGTTGTTAAATTGTGTCTAAATAAAATCTAGACAGGATTCACCGCTTTTTGGCAGTCATTGTTTGCACCTGCTCTGTACAAATTTTGGCCCTCATGTACCATAATTAGTATTTCAAAGTTGGTTGTGTCGGTTCATGTTTGTTTCTGATTTCAAGTCCTGTCTTCTAACAAGAGTGAATAACAGTTGGGATTGCTTTTCATGTCGATCCGTTTATAGGTGGCGCCACCTGGGAGCAAAATTTAAATTTTGTTCCCGTACAATAACTTTTGAAAACCTGAACGCATTCTTTCCAAATTTGGTATGTGGGTACCTTCCCTCAAGATCTCACTTGGGATTGTTTTTCATGACGATCCACGTACAGGTGATGCCACCGGTCATGCCTGTGGGCCAAGTTAAAATTTCATTTCTGGACAATAACTTCTGAATACCTGATCGGATTATGACAAATTTGGTAATTTGCCGGGTATTAAACATTACGGTTCCAAGCCAAATCAATTGTTTCAATGTCGGGGGACTTCACAGGTTTTCATTCAAGGGGTAGTAGCGCGATTTTAATTGTTCGGTACACTGAACATCATGATCACCTGCAACATTTGTCAAAGGCGTTTCAAGTCGTGAAGTCTTGTATTTCGTATAGGGGTCAATATTGTTAGATTCTTCAATTCGTTCTAGTGAACAAGTTGAAAATGGGAAATGACTGACATGACGTCGAATAACGTGACCAGGTGTCCATGGCGTCACGTTAGAAGCCGTCAGTGCAATAAAAGTTCTAAGATAGTATATGACGTCGCAAAGCGTCGGGTACAGAATGCCGATGCGTGATTTGGGACGTCATCTTAGGCAGTCGATCCAAGTGTAGATGCTCCCATGTTTTTCAGAGAATATCAGAAGTGTGATTTCAATGCTCGTGATATTAAAAAGTGATGTCCCAGAAAAATGTTCACCATAGTTGATCTCATCTACTAAAGAACTTTTATCAAAATATGTTATTTGCTGAAATTTTTTTAAATTACGATAGTACCTCTTTAAATATTATATTGGCATGCTCATTACATGTACGGTAATTCCCCTAATAATTCGATCACCGGAAGTGATATTTGAGGTGATAAAAAATAGGGGTGATCGATTTATTGCAAAGCATTGAAAGTGACAAATCCCGAAAAATGCGGGTGATCGAATTGTAAGTTTTAGTAATTTGTGTGATGTTGTTGTTGCCGTAACCCGCTGTTGCTTCCAAACGCGACTTCAAACGATAAATTATAGTAAATATTATTATGATAGCTGGATAATTGTCTTTTGATTGACCTGCACCCACGATTTTTTGTAAACTTATGATCGGATATGTAAAACGACGCTTTCATCGATAAATCGTCAGTTCATGAGTTACACTATACTCGCGCATGTTGTCAGACTGCCTGTTCATGTTAGGCCTACGTGCGTCCTCGATTTAGGTCATCTCGATCATGAATGGAAACGTGTTCTAAGTAAAATACAGAAGATGTGTGGTGTATCGACGCAAAACTTCACTACATGCCAATCAAATCATACAATACTTTTCACAAAATATCAGAGATGCAATATTCCGTTCAGAATAGTTGTTTTGTCATACCGGTAGCCGCAAAAGTTTTTTGAGTTTTTTTCTCAGCATGGCGGAAAATGTATACACATGGGACTCATGATTTTATCCTGACTTGATCGCGTCAGGGGGAAATATACACGTTGATCCCACGGTTTTCTACACACAACACTTTATGGAATGCTTGTTAAGTTTCCTTCGTTGTATATCAAATAAAACACCTTGACCTATTCCCTTAATTGGTCAATACGGTGAATATTATTTGAGAGAATGCTTCAGTTTTCGTTATTGCGAATTCTCCTAATGATAGAACTATGATCAGAATTCACTACCTGGGTTCTCATTAGCAGGAGGTTGGAGGCGAAAATGCCGTCTACTTGCCATGCACCTACTGGATCATTTCTGGGACGAATATCGTCCCAGATCATTAGAACATAATTTAACGGCAATTTAAGTGGTATTTCCGATGTCTGTCATTTTCTTAAGTAAACAGATGATATATGGAAGGACAAATATTAAAAGTTTTCCTCTACTTGTCCCTATGAGGGCTTCCGCGTTGTAGTACTTTGTGGGCAACTCGTATGTCGAGGGAGCCATTATTTCATTTCTTTAGATTTACAAGATCTCTCCCATACGTTTTGACTGCAAAAAGGGAGACGTTGAGTATTTCATTTGAACTATGGGGAGAGATCAATAGACATGGATGCTGGTCCCCCTCTGAATATCCCCCATTGAGCCTCTTTGTGCACACAGTCTGTGTTGAAATCGTTTCGTCCCAGTTGATCCCCGCTGTGATAATAGTTTGTGTGAACGGGACAAATGTATTGCTTTGTTTCATTTCAGCAACAATGTGATGCAGGGAAATGAAATGAACACACACATACACAAATGTTATTTTCTTTTAGAGTGTCACTTCATTAATTCATTGCAGTGAATATAGCCTTCTGATAATGACGTGAAAACCATTCAGAATATTGGGGCTCTTCAATTTGTATACAAGAGTTTAGACTGGGCCATTATCAACAAAATTCATCACAGCTTTGAAATGAGACAAGCCAGCCTGTCAATTAAGGGTTGTACAATCAAACCTGGCCCCACACTCTGCCTTGTTTGGCATATTTTAAACAATTTGGGCTAACCCTAGCTCTGGCATGTCTGGGCAATTTGAATAATAATGGACTGGATAACTCATGCCTGGAATGTGGTTTCGTGTAGTCTTAAATGTCACGGTCTCAATCCAAGATCAAAGAACTTCCTCTTTTTCTCACTTGGCTGGAACTCGCAACTTGAGTTTTGGCCTTGTGCCAGACCACACAAACTGGACACTTCCAAGTCGATTTGTCCAAGTCAGAATAATAGGGATGTCGACATCAGCTTCACCTCCATAGTAATATTGCCAGCCGGCTCAGAAAATCACTGGTAATTCAGACCCTATTTACATATTAATGGGCAAGTCGCTCATCTGGGGTGAAGAAGGGGTTTATCTTTGCTTGGCTTCACCAACTGCATGGGAAATTGCCATCGAAAAGGGGTTCAAATGGGAACTTCTGAAAAGTCAAAGTCGCTGATAACCTGGCTCGTCGAGTCTAAAAGTACAGATGTACAAAGCCCAGCGGGACAAAGATCACCCGACCGCTTTGGTATATCGTGAACTTAGTGAATGAAGTTTATCATCGAAGGTGTAAATCATATCGCATGAACATCCCCGGTTCAGCAATCAAGATTGTGATCCTAAGGTAGACTGAGGCAGAATAATCAGATAATATGTTGTTTAATCCACGGAATTATCAAAACAAAGCCGGGCAAACAACATGAATCAGCAAGTGACCAGTTTTCAATACCGGTATTTGTGAAACCTAATCGGCATACAAGCAAGCCGTTTTAAATTATATTCATGCAAGGTGTGATTCAATACAATGCAGCTAATTGGAGTTTGTGAATACTCGAGGATGAGCTGAATAACAGTGTTATCAAACGCGATCTCTGTTTGACCAACTTCAGCAGGAGGCCTGTGAGGTAAACAACAGACTATTCTCCGTCATCCGGAAGTGCATTCATCTTATTTTATCATGAAACCCACTTAATTATTTTTGGTCCTGTTAATTAATAAGTCCTTTTTCTAGGTCTAATGTTGTTTCGCCCGACATACGTCTTGGTAATGATGCTGTATATATGTTTCTATCCTGTCTCGCACTGTATTTTTCCAGTGTCAATGATACGCGTCAACGGTAGGCACATTTGGCGGGTGATCGAATTATTAGAAACGGGATCTTCTGAAAATCGGGGGTGATTGAATTATTACAACTTCCGATCGTATTTTTCTGCAAAAATCGGGGGTGATCGAATACCGATAGGGTGATCGATTTATTAGAGGAATTACCGTACATCTTGATTGAAACTTGAAACCAATCAGGAACACTGATAGTGGTCTCAGTGACAATTTAAGTACCATCACTGAAATTAATTGATTCTCTGTGCCTATAATAGCTGTGTGGGTATACCCCTAATAAATACAGGCAATAATTAATATTTTCCATTATGTTTTCCTTGCAGGAAATGTTGTTCCGGAGAACCTGTTTATTGGTAGAATATGAGGACGCTAATAAATCTGTTGACCGGGCCAAACCAGCCAAACGACAAGCTGTGAGTACAGTGTCATATATATCTCGAATGAACCCGATTTGATGTACACCCACCCCCACTATAATTATCACTACATGTCTTATTTGCTAGACACATTAAACACACCCTTTATTGTTCAAGGTGGAATGCAACTTTTGGTTTTTGGATTTTCTTTTTTATGTTTTATACAGGTTGATAAATGATAGAAATATCGGTCTATCTATTTTGCTTGGTTTAATTTAAAGTTTTTTTGTTTGCAAGAAACTTTAAAAAAAACTCTTCCCCCAATCCCAGTTGAATTTGGATTTGCAAACCGTCATCGGTTACCTTTCATGCCTTTATCTTCCCTTGATTTCGATGTCACATCCGTCGGAAGACTGACCGTTACAAGTATTTACATCTGACCAGCGGTGTGAACACGTTCAGATAAGCGATGTAATTTTTCTTTTCTGAAATTGGCCATGGTCAACTTT
>JAVTVY010042441.1:0-18907 GCA_036873755.1 Hanleya hanleyi
CGCCCTATTCAAGATATCTAGAATTTTCGACTGACCGACCTCGCCCGTCTACGCAGCTACGTGGAAGCCATCTTCAATGACCAAGCAACGTCCTTCAAATTAAATCTGGCGTTTGGTTATGTGCTGCAGCATAAGGAGATAGATCAAGTCCGATACTTTTACCCGAGCAGTAACATCCGGGTATTTGACCAACCATTTACCATCATTAACCGGGCGTCGCTAGAGACGATGCTGGAGAACCTGGCCAACGTGGATCCCTTGGAATGGGCCCAACAACAACGCCCCAACACCAAGTGGAAAGTGGAGAGGGTAACCAATGTTACATTCTTCGTGGTTAAACTGACCACCACCCCCATCGGATGAAAGTATTCACCCATGCACTGATAGATTCTCAGAATGCGCAAACAACTATCTGAGGATATGTTGCCTCAACGGTATCCTGGCCTGCCCGACGGTGATTAGAATAAACGGTTCAGAGCGAACATGGCCGAAGATGGAACTTTCTGAAATGGAGACTTCTGATTGGATAAGAATACATCTAACGGACAGGAACGAATATGAAACATGCAAATGGTGGCCTCTGATTGGACAAGAATCTTCTTGAATTGTAAATATACCCAACGCGGCTCCCCCAGCGTGGGTATGATGTAACATTGGGGAGAATAAACTATATGAAAAAAAACTTCTTGTTGTTGTTGTTCTCTCATGTGTCATCCTTGTTGTTGTTGCTGTTGTTGTTCTCTCTCCGGTCTATATCATAGTGTTATGTTAGAGTGTTAAAGCGTAACGACGGGCGTCGAGGGCGTCACTGCATTTCGAAGAATTAGTGATAATTCCATGGAATATCAGAGCTTCTGAGCTATTTCACCAGGGCGTTGAAGCATTAAGAATGGCTTTGGTGGGCGTTGCTACAAGATGACACCTCACACGACGCATTCGCACCGCGGATGGTCCATCTCTACACCAAATAACATCCTTCAGTGCTAAAAAATGCCCACTTTCGCTACTACTCGTACTGATGACGTAACCAATGACGTCACAGATGCTGTGGATATCCCTCAACTCGGAATGTACACCCCGAGAGCTACAACATGACACCTCCCAGGACGCATTCGGACCAAGGATGGTTCCTCTCTACTCCGAATACCTTCCTTCACTGCCCCAAAATGTCCACTTTCGCTACTACTCCTACTGATGACGTCAACAATGACGTCACAGATGCTTCGGACATGCCTCAACTCGGAATGTACACCTCGAGAGCTACAAAATGACACCTCACACGACCCATTCGAACCGTGAATAGCCCATCTCTATCCCAAACACACCCCTACATAGCACCCAAAATGACTGTTTTCTATACTACGGCCAGACTGCGCATGCGCAGACTATTGAACACGGACGAGTTCAAAATAAGACCTCATACGACCTCATAGGATCATTAGGAGCTCACCTAGACTCCAACATGTCCACCCCGTATGGGCCTTTACACCCATAGCCATGTAGTATATAAGCCTATGGGCCTACCCAGGCCTCGGTGACTTTTTTCAAAAATTTCACCGATTCGCTCCGGGACATTTCCTATCGTGTTCTAAATGACGAGACGTGAAAAACAAATCCAAACAACCCTACCGCAAATGTATAGAAGTAGGTTTCCCGGGGGACAAACATTGATCCTATACCCCAGTATTGGACTATATGGGGCTATATCGTACTTTTTCAAAAATTTCACCGATTCGTGCCGAGACACTTCCTATCATGTTCTAAATGACGAGACGTGAAAAACAAATCCAAACAACCCTACCGCAAATGTATAGAAGTACGTTTCCCAGGGGGACAAACATTGATCCTATACCCCCAGTATGGGACTATATGGGGCTATATCGTACTTTTTCAAAAATTTCACCGATTCGTGCCGGGGACACTTCCTATCATGTTCTAAATGACGAGACTAAGAAAACGCGACCCCACAACCCATACCGCAAATGTCGAGAAGTAGGTTTCCCAGGATGGTCCTATACCCCCCATACCCCATATAGGCATTTTCCCAGGTTTTTCGATAAAGTCCGTGTTCCGTATTATTTTTTTTTCAGGAAAAATTTTACATGCACCCACCCATGCTTGAAATATACTTCACTTTGATACCTCACTCGACCCAATCGGCTCATTAGGGGCTCCCCTAGCTCCAAAACGTCTATTTCCATACCCTTTTCCCACAATTCCCTGTCTGCGCATGCGCAGAATGGTGACAACGCCCGAGCCGCTAGTCCAGTCAAATGCCCCTTCACAAATGCTTCACTTTGATACCTCACTCGATCCCATTGGACCATTAGGGGCTCCCCTAGCTCCAAAACGTCTATTTCCATACCCTTTGGCCACCGCGCATGCGCAGAATGCCGATATTTCAATCCCACACCCAGCCCATTAGATGCCCCTTCACCTAAGCTTCACTTTGATACCTCACTCGATCCCGTTGGACCATTAAGGGCTCCCCTAGCTCCAACACGTCTATTTCCATACCCTTGGTCCACACGAGTCAGTGTGTGCAGATGGCGCTATGGTTAGGATCGACGCCGTGATGTGGAAAGGGCGTCCCCACACCATCCTGGAGCCGCCATTTTGTTTGTTGATTTTCTGCGGAGATACACGGGACAATAAACACTCGACCCTAGGGTGGTACAGATGCTAGACTGATCCTATTAACATGATACAACACCTATAGATTATGTTTATTACTAGGACGTCAGCGAAATACTAGTACCCATCCTCCGCATGGCAGAACTGTACAACCCAGAACAAGTCTAGACATGCCTTGATCACGTGATCAAGTTACGCCCCAAATACGGCCCGGGGGGAACAAAAAAGTAGGTCAATAGGACTCCTGCCGTCCTTTCTATACTACTTCCGTTTCGATTTTGCCTTGTTTGGTCCTAAAGAATAATCTATACCAAAGCTACAAAACGAGGAGACGATGAAATCGAATATGTTTATTATCTAAACTCTGTCATATAATTATAGTGTGCGTTTTATAGAACAAAATGGCGAAAGTAAGTTATATGATAAATGCATTTTTTAGTTTCTCATTAAAGGAATACCGATTGTGAGAGGTTGTTTTTGTGTACAGGTGTGACGATTAAGACTATCCTGGGGGTTATTGTCCCTTTCTTTGGGGATAAGTGTCCGTCCCGAGTTCCAGAATTGGGGGAATATGTCCCAGCTGGGTCACAGGGGCTCATTACAAGTGTTAACACGCTTATTTTGATCTTGACGACCTCGACCTGGACATCCCCTTCCCTAAATCAACATAATTAACCAATTAACAACGGTAACAAGCCCCTGTGAGCTCGTTTAGAAGATAAGGGCTGGATCCCGGACATTATTAGACTCCATAGAGACTTCAGAAAGATTACACAGACATAACATACAAACATGAAGATTCCAGGTTTACTGTTTGTACTCCATACAGAAATTGGTCGGCATACACTTCAAACCACTATCATTGATGTGAAGATGTAGACGTGTTCACCAAGCCCAATGATGATGTTGGCACAAACCTGTATAGAGATGTCTGCATTTGCACCAAGTAAAGTCGGCATATCCCAATCAAAGTTGGAATTTATACCAAACCGGAGGTCCTCCAAGCCTGAAATCGGCATCTAAGCCAAGTCAGAAGTCGGTATTTGCACCCAGCCTGAATTCGGCATTTATAGCAAGCCTGAAGTTAGCCACAACTGTTGTGGCTAGCCTGAAGTCAGCATTTACACCAAGCCTGAATTCGGCATAGCAAGCCTGAAGTTAGCCATAACTGTTGTGGCTAGCCTGAAGTCAGCATTTACACCAAGCCTGAATTCGGCATTTACATCAAGCCTGAATACGGCATTCAGACCAAGCATATTGGTGCATTTAATGATCTGCTCTGACGTAGGTCTAACATGTATATATTGTATATAAATCAGCACATTTTGGCAATGTTTTCAAGTTTGGTCGTTTCCAAGAGAATCATGTTATCTGTCCATAGTTCGTGACGTGACGATGTTTTGCCTGCTTCTATTAGTTTGTCTATGTCCCCCTCTCGCAATGCCCGCTCCATGTCGGGGGTGGGGTCGTACTCCCATAGCCGTAATACGGGACGAGAGGCGTGCAGGTGAAGTACCAACAAACCCTGGCGGACATTGTTAGGATCTTCTAAACCATTCTGAATGACTAACATCTTCAAAAGACATAACTGAACAACGTCCATCGGGCGAGGCGAGTCAGCTTCTGTCACCTTGATGTCCAATATATAAGTAAAATTTTCACGTCGACAAAGGGCGTCTGCTTGACCACTCAGGACGCGAACATACCCCGACACTTTGACGTGACCGGTCAGTTTGACAGCAACGGCTTCGAACGTTGTAAACCAACTGTTTAGCTTCTTTTCGAACATCTTGACCACCTGACCAGCGAAAGTTTTGTTGGAGTTTTCCACGCTGCTTTTCAAAGTTATTTCTCTGAAATCCACGGCTCCCTTGGAGTGGAAAAGCAAACTCAGGGCCGAGTGTATCTGTTTTCCTCGCTCCTCTTTTGATAAGGACAAAAATACATCGTATTTATCTTTTAATTTCCCGTGTCCGCTGAGGTCCAATCGACACGCCTCGCGTCTCTCCAAGAAATTCTCCCATTGAACACGGTTATCGGGGTTGTAATGTGCACACACCATATCCTCGCCTATACACTCTATCGTGATGAATATTTTCATAGTAGTCGAGTCGTATGTGCGAACCAATTTCTCCAGCCGTTTTCTCAAATTTGATATTCCGTTCGACACTACTGCCATCGTTGAATTTCTAATCTGTCCAGTGAATTCAATAAATCCTTAATCTAAGGCTCTACATGCCTTCGATTCAGTACAATTCCGACAACATTCATATACAGTATTGTCCCTAATTCCGTGCAGAACAAATTGATCTTTACACGTATCTAGGGGGTCTACCTGTTGGAGCATGTTTTGAGTATTATGAGTGCTGTAGGTCGGCTCGTTAATGTTTACACTGGTACAGGTCACTCGTAAAAAAGACATTTGACATATACACAAAGCGCCAAACTTGTTCGAACCAAACGTTATATCAGCATACCCATTGAAATATGTCTTGTTCAAGAAACGAGATTAAACGTGTTCTGAAAATGACTTTAGAGTTACCTCCCTTGGTGTGCAGGCTCGGCGCATTGCACATGTTGCAGGATACAACTCTCTAGTTTGGATTATACTATTCTTGAATAAGATTGTTTGAAACTGACAAGACTACTACTACAGAATACTGTTGAAGGTTTTGTAGGTGCTCCTTCAAACTCTAAAATGCTCAGTTAACAATACTACTTTGAGTAGACTTTATCTCTATACTTACTAATATTCTTGTAGATTGTTCTGTGATTTTGTTGGAATTCATTTTCTTGGAGTATTGAGATTTGTTTTACTTGGACATGTGGGCCAGGAAAATAACGAAATCCACAAGATCTATCTGCGTTGTCACTGCAAACGATATTCATTTCTTTGCCGATGTATATTTTGTTACCCTATTTTGGTATCCAAGTAATTTAGTAATTTATTAAGAGATTCCATTTGTGTTTTTGTTTTAGCATTTACCTCCTTTCCGGCGATAAACTGGATGCCTCTGTCCATGTCTGTGATTCTCAGAACGTCAAAAGTTAACTGAACCAACCAGATGTGCGAGTTAACGCATGGTACTCCTGGTTTGCTGCAATATTTAGATGTGAATTTTATACATTATCATGAACCCATTTGCTAGAATGGTGGACTTTTAAGTTCCAGTTTGACCCACAGACCGTTTCGCCAACTCTTCATTTTGTCTTGCTGATATGGTGTTATGACTGGGTAGTATCACTGTATATTGATTGTTCAGAGGCTGCAAATCATTTCAGCAGTTATTCTTCTGCAGTCGTAGTGGGAAAATGAGCGCATAAAGTCAACCCGAAAAAATTCAACAGAATGGAGTTCACGCTGTACATATACACGCTAAACATATAAGTGTTCCGCTTTAGAACAGGAAAATGGTGTTTCGCTTTAAAAAACCAAAATCTAAAAGTTTTTGAACACCTTTTTGTGTTCTCAAATAAATAAGAATAATTGTGCTCAAAATCTTTCTACTTAGTCGATTTCAAAACGTGAACACTGGTGCTGAAATTGTATTGACTCAAAACCATAACGCTAAGAGAATTATTCCAGTTTCTAGCACCAAAATGTGTTCCATTGTTACAGTTTTAGAACACTCTTTCGGTGATCCTGAATAAATAAGAACAGCAGCGTTAAAAAAATAGAATTTTCGTCTTTCATTTAGTCGTAATCTAAATGCACACACTGGTATTAAAATTGTAATGACACTCAACACCAGAACACCTATATTGAATACCAGTATTCAAGAACAAAGTCACTAGATTTAGAGAACAGTAGTGTTAAAATTGGGAACATCAGTGTACAAATTAAGAACACCAAAATGACGCGTCAGAATTTTAGTGTGTACAATCAATCGTTCTTTTTTTCGGTGAGCGCAAGAAAATCCGTTACGTCATCAAAGGTGACGTCATCAAAGCTGAAGTATAAGTATATTTTCAACAGAGAAGAATTTGGAGAAAAGCAAACTTACCATTCAATCCCTTCCAGTACGAACTAGGACGAAGGGCGCGACTTTGTTGAGAGAGTATAAGGGACACCAAAGAACATAGAGAAAAGAATGCAACTCGTGGTATAATGTAATGCATTGTAACTGTTTATTATCAGTTAGTTATATGACATCATTTCAGCTCAGCATTTGAAATTAACACCATTGCATAGTATGTCATCCAAGTGATGATTATCAAGTAACACATTCTCGTTTAATGTCAAAAATGTTAAATCTTATGTTGCAAACCCTTCCAAGAGTTGTAAATTCTCCAAGCCGCCGAAACTATTTATTACCGGAAATAACATTGAGCAGGTTGACCATTTCATATTCCTTGGGGTACATTCCACACATAAATGATGTGCGGTTAAAAATAGACATGGGTTCGGGTCTTCGGCCTTAAATATATGTAAAATCTTTAACAAAACCCCTGTAAAAGTATATATTTTTCCGAATGGGCACACTCATGCCATTATTCCAGAAGACAAGTGAGCTATTGAAATTGAAAAGGAAAGACGTACAATCCTCCTTAAACCTTCTCCAGCTTTTCTGAAAAACTCCATAAAATGTACGAAAATGTGTCAAATTCGACCCACCATCCAGAGAAAACAAATGAAATGATTTTCTTGTTAGACATGTGAGCGTTTCTCCGTCCAACGGGCATTTTAAAAAGGCGAAAAAAACAGGGGGTCGACCTACTCGTTTTTTGTAAAATTTTATCGCCATAAAGGAATCATCATTTTCGTTTCCCGAAAAAGTGAGGATTTTGGCCTGCCAGATATTCAATTCCGGAAACGATTAACTCTGTAGTGGCGAGTAGGTGCGATCGGCAAGCAATTGTTATATCCCCGTTTGAAGAAATGGTTACGTCCAGCAACGTGATACTATAGATATCAGTTAGTAGAAAGGGAAGAAGAATTACCATGCTGTTAAAAACAGGCGATCTTCCTTATTATGAAATTAGGGAGGGGCCATTTGTGCGAAACCGTGGCCTAGTGTGGAGTGCACCCTTGGCGTACTTTTCAATGATTGGGTGAGCTGGCCAACGCAGTATTGAGGAGATCAGAAAAGCTGAGATTTCTTTATAAATTTTATCATTTTGTCATCGCTGGAATATAATCTTCCTTAGCCATTTCTGACAGGTCGTATTCACCACTTGAATAATGGTATTTTCTTTTCATCAATCACTCAGTTATTAGTTTTGTCACAGGTTTTCTGAATAACTCTTTCCACATATTATATTCAATACGCTAATAAGTTGATCTGTCCGTCTGGAAAAAGGTTGTACAGATACACGCAGTATCGTTAAGAACTCATGCAAATACACGGCTGTGAAGTGCACGTCTGTACAGGTACATATACAACGATCGGAGTATTGTATGGGAAATGTTTGGGGGTAGTTGATTTAGTTCTCAATATGCTAAACTGCCACGTGATCATACATTGCGGGTAACCGTTAACAATCACAGGGACGTGATCAAACATGGCGAATTTATCGTCCAATCGATACTCTACTATGAATATGAGTTGTATTTTCTCCCACATGTAGTTGTGTCTAGTAAAATACACCATGAATCAACATGTCTATGCAAGAAATGGACAGATCGTAGTTATATCTTACATGAGTTTTGTAGTCTCCAACTCTGAAGAATTTCAGTAAGCTCTGAATCTCATTTTCCTAATAACGTTGAGAAGTGATGTACATACATGGATGTGTAGGGCACGACTGGACATGTATAACGATCGGAATGGTATTGAAATTTTATGGAGTTATCACATCTTTCTCCATGTGTTAAACTGACACGTGATCAAAGATGGCGAATAAATCTTTTCAAATGGCTATGCGTCATGCACCACGGTCCAGTTATCGATCCCCATCTCTCTCCTGATCCCTCTTCTGATCTCTGATATTGCTCCGCTCTTGACGTAGTACTGTCCTTTTTCCACCACTCAAAGAGATCTCTGATCCTGTCACGCAATCCTCATTCAAGATCGTAATTGATCAGTATCACGACATTGATGTTCGGTTAACATGTTGGTGCTCAATAGAAGCTAATGATTGATGAAACGTGAGAACATCTAATTGGGGTTCAGGATATTGGTAAATGTATTTATTAATGACAATGACAAGTGTGAAGGAAGGTTTCACAAACAGCCAGGTATTTGCTAAATTTATCCGTCTGAAACAGACGGCATCCGCCCACAGGCAAAAAGTGTGTAAAGTGAAGGGTGATGAAAAAATACACGGGTTTAGTTTTTCGCAAAATATGTACCGCAAAACTTGTGTATTGTTTAGAATGGTGAAACAAAGGAGTTCTATATTTGTAAAATATAGGCCTAACCGACAGAACGAATGAGCCATAAATAAAGGTGAGGGTGGTGGTGGTGGTGGGAGGAGGGGAGGGCTTCTGTAAATATTCCAGAAAGAATGATGATTTTTGTAAATTAAGAATTTGTAAACACGAGGGCGTGTAAATTCATTCCCAAAATGAATGTATAGGTGAGCTTGTTTGACATATGTAGCCGAATTATCGGAGGTAATCCATAAGTAGTAGGGAAAGGGCAAATTCTCTCGTGTTTACATACATTTTGACGGTGTGGCCGCAGGTCATGGTCGCTGTGGGCCGCATGCTGATCTTCATGGTAACGGAAGTCATACAGCCGACATGCGCTGTTCGGAGTTTCCGGGTGATGCTGTGCTTTTAACATGGAAGCCAATATGGATTCCTAGCAGTACGGAACGAGGTATTAATGTCGTACATTATCCGAGACCGTGTCCAGTGACTCCGATACTGAAGATAACCCACGTTAGAATACTTGGTACGGAACTAGACTAATCCGGAAGGTGTATTATGTGATCGCAAGTGCATGAAAAACTCGGATTTGTGAAAAATCTGCAAAAATGCGGAAAAACGGACAAGTTTACACCTATAACATGAAACACTAGGATATTTTTGTGGGGGATATAGGGTGTGTGGGTGCTATCGATCAGGTTTACGCTGTAAATACGATGTGAGGGTCTCAGGCCCGTTGCATGACTTTAGCTGGTAAAGTCATCATGCGCATGCGTATTCGGCAGGGAAACCTGTGTTGGAGTTTTGGCGTGTAGGTGAATCATACGTGGTCTAAATGGGTCGTGTATGATGTCATGTTGAAGCTCTCGTTGAGTAAAGTTAAACCCGGTGATGTCCGGGTTGAGCAATGCAGTCATGGTGGGCATGCGCGGACGGAATTAGTATAGAAAGGACAGTCAGTTGTGGGAGATTTGGTGTATATATGGTCAATTTTTGTGGAGTAAACTATAGGGTGTGTGGATGCTATCGATCAGGTGTACTCTGAAGAGTACGATAGGAGGGGTCTCAGGCCATTGGTTGACTAGCCGGTGATGTCATTTCGCACATGCGCACTCGACAGAGAAGCAAGTGATGGGAGTTGAGCGGTGAAGTCATGGTGCGCATGCGCACTCGAGGGTAGTAGGATGAGGGCATTTTCGGGTGCGCTTCGGAAGTTTGGAGGAGAGATGGGGATTGAGGGACCTCACTTCTATGGGTGATACCATCTCCGAAAGTGATGTCATCACCGGAAGTAACGTTACGTCAACGAACGTGACGTCATCACACGAATGTGCGCTCGCCTGGTGGTGCTGCCGGTACCCTGGTACACCCTATAGCCCAAATCAGACAGGGTTTTATCTCCCTCGTGCCACAAGGTGCGTGTTAGTGCAGAGAACATCCGGTAAGTACCGATGGCCCTCACAATTAAGTTTAGTAAAAATAAACATTCTATTTTTCTAGAAAATTATCGTGCACAGGATCTATCGGTTCATGTACAAAATATAAACAGAATAGGTTTCCAAACAAATATTCTGGAATAGTTTATCAATATATTAATCAAAATAATTGCGGGTGCCTTAGGTAAAAGTGAAACCGAGGCAACTACTTCCCGGAAGTAGCTTCTCATACCTCTACTCTTAAAGAGCGACAGTTATTCAGGAGGAGATCAGACACTTTCCGGAAAGGGCTACAGCCTACAAGCTCTACGGTTCAGGCGGCACCACCAGGCGAGCGCAGATGCGTCGGATAATGTCCCGTCCGGTGATGACGTCACTTCCACGTTGACGCGTTACAGTTGAGCATTAATGTGTTAAAAATTGGCGTTGACACGAGCGCTAAGGCGTTACGACGAGCGTTAAGTCGTTACGATGAATTAGTGTCAATTCCATGGAATATCACGTAATCATTTATACCAATCAGAGCTTCTGAGCACACTTTTACTCTCTCTCTCTTGCTGTACAAGGGGAACAGTCTGGTCGTTTAAGCAGGCACTATATGTCAACCACCAAGATGTTCACTTGTACTACCTGCTCGAATTCATTTACTCGTCTGCACGACTTATTCCGCCATGTATGAGTAAGTGAGCAGGATATCCCGACAATACCTACATGTGCTAGGACAAGAGAGTGCCCACAGTTCCTATTATCCTGAACACTGATCAGCCCAGCCAGTACAGCACCCATCCAGACTCAACGTTGCTTAGCTTCGGTGATCTGACGAGAACCGGTGTGCCCAACGTGGTTTGCCGTATTTCGCTGCCATAAGTCTACCAGTCACAACGAAACCCGGTACACGGTTGTTTCAGCGCCCAAATCAATTACAGCGCCATGAACATGCACTCCATGGGCCAGAGGCAAAGGAGGAATGTGCTGAATGTGGTCGCCGTTTAAGTCAGATGATGGGACACCAACGCCCACGACACACTGTGCTGCAGCCACGTTTGGATATGGAGGAGCCGGTAGAGACCCCAACACACACTGGACCATGGCGATAGCGACCACGGTCACGTGTTTCGTCATCAAACTGACAGTCCACCCCATCCTTTGACGGTGATGAACGACGAGGCGCTCAAACAGGGCGTCTTGTCAAATGAGGGCTTCTGGTTGGACAGGAGAAAATATGGCCGACGATGTGACTGATACACGGACAGGCGCGTTACATCAAAATGTTATGTAAACACACCCAATGCTGTTCTCTCAGCTTGGGTAAGATGTGATGGATGGGATAATAAAATGTATAATACACAATCTGTTTTCGTTCTCTGAAGTTAGGGTGGTACTGTGGGATCGCCCATCATTTCAAGCGGCAGCAGGCTAATCTGTTTATATATCGCCACGGCTGATTTTTTTTGTGGGGCAAGTATCCTGTCCGACGTCCACGAACGCAGCAAAGTGGATATTGAAAGCCGCTGCTACAATAAGATCTCAAAATGATGGTTCCTATTTGTCTTCGCTCAGGCTTCCCCGGGACCAGTTCTCCACATTAGTGAACGAGATCTCCTTAGGATGGTAGACGATCAGTGTCAGCAGTCTCTGTATCAGTATCTGTCTCAGAAGGTCGTCGGATTCTGGCTCCTCGGCCACGATATACAGTATTTTCTGCTGCCACATCACATATAGTGTCTGATGAAAGTTTGTCGTCATTCAGAGTTATGTTGACGGTTAAACGTCGACTGTACACGTCTTTCGTTTGACGCTGCCTTGATAGACGGGCGTTGCCGAGAGCTAAAGCAAGCAATATCGAGCTTTGACGGCAGTCAGCATCATGTTGCTAATCATATGCTCTGAACTATGTGGTCCACTTCTTAAACAGTGGGGACAGTTGTATGCAGATGCGGCAACTGAACGCATACTCGGGTCACCCACGAGCGTGACAAGATGGCAACGCATGCTTTCTTGTCGATGTAGCACTGCATCGATGGTGTCCGCTTGGTGTAGAGCTGTGTCGATAATAGCATCGATGCCATCTCGTTGGCGTAGGCCTACATCCGTCCAAGTTTGGTGTAGTCCTTTCACTTGAATCTCGGCTTGCCATCAACCCTCGACTATAATATCTTTGTCTTGTCACCGGATTCAAAGTTTACATTAGTCAACGTGGATGTCCTTATGGTAAAATTAGAAGAATTGCGTATATTGGTAATATATTGTTTATAGCACATAGAGTCAGCTGTGGACGCTTTTGATCTTAATGATGCATTCAAACAGATGTTTCTTTTGAGCGATCAGTCTGGCACATGCCTTTGCCCAGCTCAAGCCGGGGTTGTTCATTATTGAAGCTGTTCGGTCGCTCTCTATTTGGACCAGGTTCTTGTCCAGTGATTTCATATTACCCGCAAAGTCGACATGCTGCTGACGTGAAGACCGTCGTAGTCTGAGTGCCAATGTGTTGTGGACAAAAACTGCGGCTTCCTCTTTCGAATACCCTTGTGATGACACGCGTCTACTGTGGCCTTCAACATCTCGACCACCTCGGCGTCAATTGTTTCTTTTAATAGATTCCGCCATAATAGCGTTGAGCTCAGGCGTGCCATTCCCTTATATGGGGTTGGGTTGGCTCGTCATGATTTGCTGAAGAGAGTATTTCAGTATTTTGCTAACTCTCGATCTGACTTCGCTGTGACCCCTCGAGTCGATTCGAGGCCGTACGGTCGATTCGAGGTAGCCTCGTCGACAACTAGTCGCGGCTTGAAACGCTTTCATGAAACAGTCGCTGTTCTGCGGATAAATTCGACTCACAATCACTTGGATATGCGCTCTGTCGATGGGATTGGTGAAAAACACGAAGTATTGTGAGTTTAAGGCAATATCTCTGGACGCCTATCATTGCAGAAAGAGATTATTGGTCAAATAAATCACAGACAGATCCCGATGACAGGATCCTGTGGTTAAGAATTCGGCGATGTTTGAATTGTTCTTGACCGCACCCATCAGTTGGTCAACTACAATCGAAATCGTACGCCTCATCGATATCTTGAGGAATGCCCGGGGCGAAGTTATATAACGGCATAGTCTCGTAGGCAGGCTGACACTGGCTGTAGCACCAGACAATACGGGTATAGCTGATATACTAATATTAAATTTAATCACCAAGGACGTATTTCCATACCCGGTCGGGCCGCTGACCCTCATCGTATAGGGATGCTCTAGTCAACTTGCTGGACCGAGAGGGAGCTTAATGGATTGCGTTTCTTGGCTATGCATCAAACGCATATATCTGGGCGTATTATCCAGACGAGAGAGTGTCTTCTGACAGAACTCGACATGGTGCCTACTCAGAGAATGGATATAAACTCCAATAGTTCGGATATGATCATTCAATAGCTTGCTCCTCGGTCGCTCACTGACTCACTGATAGTCATTCACTCGCCAAACTCGTACATCACTCACTCATACCACACTGAATCACTCACCCACTTGTAGCTTACTCAATCACTTGGTTTTCATGATGACCATATGCGAGGGATCTCTCTTCATTTCGAGTGCAATCAGTGAATATTTTTCTGTAGGATCAGGACTATTTACCTGACTTGGGGACACATGTGCCTGTTGCAAGTTATCACGTTCGGCTTCCTTGATATCTGCAGCGTGGGTATCAATAGTCTCAAAAGGAAGATTCTCTTTCCACCTCATACATGCTTTCACTTTCATCGCTCATGCAACCGTGACGTAGCCTGACTATCAGTGGACAAAATCTCAGTTTTAGTCGGTAGACTCTCAGTGTCAGCAGTCTCCGCGTTGTCTTCATATTCTTCTGCTGCCGCATTAAGTCGTAGTGTTTGGTGAATAAGCATTCACACGCAAGGCAACGATAAGCCATGTTGACGATTGAACGTCAAAGCCAAATTGTATTATTCTTTCAGCTTGGGTGACTTTTATGGACGGGCGTTAGCGGGCGTTGACGGGCGATGAGGCGAACGTTGACGGGCGTTGCCGAATGTTAAGATGGACGTTGCCAAACATTTCCGGGTGTTGACGGACTTCAACTTCATGTAGCTCATGCCTTCAGTTGCGATGAGAATGGCAGTGTCCATCTACAATAACGTTATGAAATCCCTCCTGCAGGGTAAACATAGTCTGTGGTCGGGCAGTTCTGTTGATACCCACGTTAACCATAGGATGTCGTGAGCTTTACAAGATGACAATGTATGCTTTCTCGCCGGCGTAGAGCTGCTACAGTGGTTTCAGTTTGGTGTAGAGCTGTGTCTAAAATATGAATGGCCCCAGCTTATGGTAAAGCTTCGCCTATAATGTATTTGTTCTTGTCGTCGTCGGGCTCAAAATCAGATGTATTCAACGTGGCTGTCATAGTTTTCACGATGAAATGTTGAGAATTGTGCCGCGTTAGTTATTTATAGCACGCGGAGAGCGAGCCAACAGTTGACACTTTTCTTCTTAATAATTCGTTCAAACTGGTGTTTAGTTTGAGCAATATCGCTAACATATGCCGCTGCCCAGCTCATGTCTGAGGTTTTCTACTTTGTCACTGTTCGGTCAATCTCCATATAGACCATGTCCAGCCATTTCATTTTGATATCTTCTTCGATGAGGAGAGTATTCCAGGACTGCTGGTATGAATGGGCCCGCTGTATGGGCTGGATAGGATCCAGTTCTACGGAAGCTGACGGTGGTGAATCTGGACCACCTGTGGACTCTGCTGGTGGTCTGAGTATCGCTAACTTTCAAGCTGACTTCGTTGTGGACTTTCTCCATGTAGCAATGGGATCGTCAATTTGCAAACTTCAGGGAGTATGGGATTTTAATTCCCCGAACAGGTAGCTGTACGGCTTGAAAAAGCTGCATGAAATAGTCGATGTTCCGATGATAACTTCATCTCCCGAAAACGCAGATTTGCGCCCTGATTATGTCTTGACGCCTTTTTTTTGAGAAAGATATTCTGGGTCAAATAAATCACAGACAGATTTCAATAATGGGACTCCTTGGAAAAACAAGTCGGCGATGTTGGAATTGTCATTGGCCGCTCCTATGAGATCATCTAGTACTACCCAGTTAATCTGTTCGGGATCGACGTTCTCGTCTCTTGGCTGTGTTTACATTATTGAAGGTGTCCGAGGAGAGAAGGCAGAACGTATATGTACCCGACAAGGTGCCTGCTCTGCGAGTTGGTATAGACGGACTATAATGCGTTACACACACGACGATTTATGATCACCCCACGCCTTCGTCCTCCAACTCATCCTCCCGTGCACTCTTCCTAATTCGCATTCCTTCAGCACGCTTCTCCTCCTCTTCTCCTGTTTTCGAATAATATGCCAAAGGCCCTGCATGAACATTTATTCGTTCATTCTTTCTTTCATTCAGGCCCTTTCTGTGCTAATCTCCGAGTACACGTGCGCACAATGAAGCCACAAATCAAGTTGATATGATCGCTCTGAGACCACCCAAGTACTATTCTACAAAATGTGAGCTTCACTAGGATACCAAGCATGCAACATTTGCACCAAATATGGACAACATATCGCCAACTCCAACCGAGTGTGCGTACGCACACTGACGTCATCATACTCATTCAAATTACACTACTGCGTGGGCCATTGCAACCCCACTTAACACTCTTCGCCAATATTGATGTGTTTCATCCTAGCGGTGTTTGTAGGCGTTTTTGTCCCAAGTGCGCGTCAAATCCGACTATGTCTGCTGTTTCTCTAGTAATGGTGACGGCATACTCACGTGACCTATATGTGTTTTATGATATACTATAGACCCATATCCCAAGGTCGAAAGTCAACGCAATTACCCCAAGGTCGAAGGTAAAGCTTGATGCACTTAAGCCTCCCTATTCACTTACACCTCCTTCACAGCTCTTATTTTGCTCCCCAAATCCGAGCCCTCTATGCGATTATATACTACGGATGACGTCACTTCCAGTCTTGTGGGTTGTCTGTAACACACTTTTCTGCATAGATCTACACTCAAGGTTCAATGTTCACCCCCACACCCCATCACAGTTACGCAACACAATTGAGCGGGAATTTCCACTTTGATACTACTCAATTGCTCTCAAATACTGAAGCCATATCTATAATTTTGCTCATTCGGTAAATTTTCCTGATGTACGTTAATTTTCAAATGTTTGCTTTTCCATCCTTGAGTATATGGACGAAAATTAATCGTTCCAGCCGGTGGATATATGTGAAAATGTTGACGTGTGATGTGGATAATTACACATTGCATTGTCAGACATGCACTGGCGATGAGTAATAAAACAATATTTTCTGCGCATCCGTACCTTCTGGCAAATTAATAGTCCATGGTCCTCTTGGACTGCGTATCGACGGATAGCTATTAAATGCATGCCAGTTTTCCATATCTACAATACATGGCCTTTGTTTTGTATGCACATCAGCGAAGTTTTGCTGTTTGTTTCTCACGCTGAATAAATGAATCAACCCGAGTAGCCTACAGTCAAATGGCAATTATTGCTTCATGCATGACAGGCATATAACACATTTACATGATTAGAAAATAATGTTAAAAAAAGATGGACGAGGTTCGTGAATTGTCGCGCGATTGCATGTGTGGTCCATGGACCACATGCAAAATTATGGCAACAAGCCTTCGGTGAATCTAATTACTCAGGCTTAAAATGCTGAAGGGCCATTCCATATACATGTGTGACATCCATGCAGTGACAGTTTTGGAGGTTCTTTGGTCCGGCCTCTTTGGCCTGTGTATTGCAATTGATTGTGTGTGGAGAATGGTCGCAAATCAACAATGAAATCTTGATGGCCGAAGTATAATGCTGAACAAATTCGCACCATATCATTTTCGTTTTGATACAAGCGACTGCAAACATCTGGGTACGTGTGTGACTGAGGAAACATTTACGGTATGATTCTATGATATCCTCAGTGCCATTGCGACAATTAACTGTTAGCCAATAATTAAATCTCTACTAATTCGCTACTGTTTTCGGTTATTTTGAAAGTTTTGCGGGGAAAATAATAATTAATTTTAGTTACGTGTGTGACAATAACAAAATTTACGTGTGTGACCTCTGAAATACAGATCTCGTGAAGGCAATTAAACAGTATACACCGAGACTGTACAGAAATGATTCAATGCTCAAAGCTTCTCATTCATTAAAAATAAATTACCTGGAAATGTTAACGTTTTTTTTCTCATAATTTATAGAATGACCCTAAAACGATTTCCGAATTCATGACCTATAGTCAGAAAAGGGGTTCTTCAAGCAGGGTGGTTCTGAAGTTCTTTATAGATCATATATTTTGAAGAATGGAAAATTTGGAGGGGGAGTCTTCGTAACCTTTTCAGAGGGCTTCTTTATAGAACCTTTTCAAAGGGATATATCGCTTGAAGAACATCTCATGAATTTGTAGCAACGACGAAATATCCGAAGAGTTAAACTCGAGAGCACCTTGCATGTCTAAATTAAAAATATTGCCTATACCACGCTTGACTTGAGTTTTCTATTAATGCACTTATTTCAGTGTAAACGTATACCATATTATATCATAATGCAAGCATGTATTCGTTGGGGAATGCTGCAGCGCACGTCAAGTTGATGTACAAAAGCGTACAAGTGAGCCTTTGGAATGATTTTACCGTCAATGTAAATTAACTCAATAGTTAACTTGTCACTTAACTCAATAGCTTCATTACACAACTTCGAGTAAAGGTAACATATAAAGGGGTAACATTATAGAAGCATAGTACATGTCCGACAGCAGATGGAAAGAATCGAGACGATTGAATAATGTTAGAAAACTGAAGCGCACATCCTCGTGTGCCTGTGATTAACATTTACCATATAGGTTGACAAATATCTATTAATAATTTGTTTAATCGATCAATACGTATGTTGGACCGAAATTAGGGCCTTTATTTCCAGCTGGTACCAGTATCACTTAAAAGAACGTTATCATATACTAACTACATTCACCAGATCAATAAATCCTCATCAATTCTATTTCGTTTTATCGGCTTTCTTGTCTGTATGGCAAAACAAATCCTCATTTCACTGACGGGCATTGTGTCCGATCATATCTTAGGGATATCATAGCTAACGTCGCGTAAATCCAGCAAATACCATCTCTCCGAGTTCGTGTTGAAAACAATTACAACAGCGGGAGAAGACGATAATATACAGTGGGCGATCATTTTATTCCACCATGTACTGTCCGGCCACTGGTCAATAACGATGATAATCGATATATCATTCTTCTCCAGTGACTCATTCCGCCACTCGAACACCTTTGAATGTACCGACACCTTCGCGACTGCGCACTAAAGAGCTGTGTTTGATTGGCTACAGGATGTGACGACATCCAGGTGAGCTGAATCGTTCCCAGCATGACCGTTTGTTGCAATATTTACCTTTAGGACACAGCCCATGCCATGTCGGAGAGGACGGCGGCTATACGGTCCGAAAACTGACCGTCTC
>JAVTVY010042442.1:0-18882 GCA_036873755.1 Hanleya hanleyi
TTGGAATTAAGGGCATTAAGGCCTGACTGGCATAAAAGTACTTGGAAATCAGCAGTGGGCAGCAAGGCCAGTAGGTAGGGCATCCAAGGCAATGGCCTTGGTGGCCTTGGTTAAATTCGAAGCCTGCAATGAGAAATACTTAATGGACAGACGAAAAGAAACGTTTACTTGATTGGTGCAAGTGAGTGAGTAAATAGAATTTAACGTCGCTTTCAACAATATTTCAGCTATATCACGACGAACCAACTAAGCACCACCCAGCTCAGTTGTGTTCCTGCTACTTCAAAGAAGAAATCTTAGAAGCACCATGGAACCATCCACCCTCCATCCACCCTATAACACACTGAGGACAGCGCACAAGACACAGACAGGACGCTTACATGGTGCAATAAAGACAAGTGATATTACAGTGCTAGACATCACATTATCAAGTTCCTGTTGCTTCTCAGCAAAATGCATTGAAGCAACAGGAACCTGAATCCACCCATTGATTGGTGTAGGTTAGGGGAATCCCGCTCTCTAAAATGGAGTTAAAAATGGTCGTTTTCGCTCAATAAATCAGTTCACATAATGAATTCAGCAAAATCCTCTTGAATTGCATACAGACATATCTATCCGCAATAAATGGTAGTGAAAAAGTAAATTGTCATCTGTCTAATTTGCATAATAATAGGCCAAACATCCTTCGCACTGTTCAAACAACATTGGCTGGTTCTTCACATGGCAAATTAATTTCATGACATGGAACAATAGATAAATCAATGAGCCTGAAATTTTGATGCATTGGTTAAGAAGGAATCAAAAGTTATTGAGCAAAAACACCCTTTTTAACTTCATTTTAGAGAGCGGGATCGCCCTAACCTGATAAAGAGAATGAGATCACTGACAAGAGAGAGGGATAGCTAGATGTACACACGAAGTAAGGGGGCACATCCAATTGATCGAGACGGTTTCTCGATTAACGAGTAAAACCGATAAATATCTCGTCTCGAAGGGTCCCGGTTTATCTCTATCGATTGTTCTCCCGGTTTTCTCTCGAAGCAAATGTCCATCTCGATCCATCTCGAAATAACTCGACTTGCTTCGAGAGTGGATTCGAGATGCCTTCAATGAAGATTTCAACCATTCAGAAGGTGTGCTCTATAAATATATAATTCTCTGTGGCAGTGAGGTTAACCTCAACAAGGACATATAAACAGATGGTACATTTATGGAGAAGAGATACTAGAATTATGATGGAGAACAATCTGCAAACAGATGGTACATATATGGAGAAGAGATACCAGAATTATGATGGAGAACAATCTGCAAACAGATGGTACATTTATGGAGAAGATATACTAGAATTATGATGGAGAACAATCTGCAAACAGATGGTACATTTATGGAGAAGAGATACCATAATTATGATGGAGAACAATCTGCAAACAGATGGTACATTTATGGAGAAGAGATACCAGAATTATGATGGAGAACAATCTGCAAACAGATGATACATTTATGGAGAAGATATACTAGAATTATGATGGAGAACAATCTGCAAACAGATGGTACATTTATGGAGAAGAGATACCAGAATTATGATGGAGAACAATCTGCAAACAGATGGTACATTTATGGAGAAGAGATACCAGAATTATGATGGAGAACAATCTGCAAACAGATGGTACATATATAGAGAAGAGATACTAGAATTATGATGGAGAACAATCTGCAAACAGATGGTTTTGTTAAACAATCTGCAAACAGATGGTTTTGTTATGAACTGGATAACAGATACTGATATGGAGAATGATCAGTGAACAAATTGTACTGGTGTGGAGAACAATGGAAGAACTTTGGTGCATAAAGTCAACCACATTATAGCTCAAGATACCAGTATATGTCTTTACAACTGAAAATGTAATTGGCTTGATGTGATCAAATTCATTCCTCATTTCAGAGGATGACGTACCTTTTGTTCGAGGATGAGGAGGTCGCTGAGTCGTTTGATCTCGCGTGGTTTGGCCAGAAGAGCCGACTCCCTCTTCATGTGATCCTGTAGAACTTTCCTCTGTTTCCTATGGTATATGATGCTCTTCTTGTGACCTCTCTCTAAGAGCCTGTGAGAGGGAGAGAAATACCAGTGACAACCAGAGAGATGTTTCTCTACGTTGTGAGAAACTGCAAGTACGTATTTAAGCATTCTGGGGACCCCGGTCTATAGTACCTCACAGACTGGGAGATAATACAGGAAGTTCATTTATTTGCTTTTCTTCTAAACTGATGGTCCCCTGCCGGCATGATATCACTATATATGTCTTTGTTATTTTCTTTTATTGTGCATCTAAAATCTCACGTTACGTCAGACTAGCCTCTCAAAGACTGAACGTTTCAAGCATTGACGTCCTGCCAGGTGGTCTGATTTGACGTCACAAACCAGCATCAAACAAGGGCAGATAAGAGATAGCAATTTCATTTCTGAAGTCATCCGGCCTTGAGATACCAACTCTGGACCACTTTTCTAAAGCTACTTGGAGAAAAATAATTGAAATCGAACCCAACGAAGTAGTTAGGCTGATAGTTCCATCAATAACTAACCCAAGATGAATATAGAAATGAAAATATTAAAAACTTTGCATTCCACCTTGAAGCTCTTCACATGTAAGCTCAACAATAATGTGGCTCTGATATTCACACCAATTATGTTGTTTAGAAGAATAAAGAAACCAACCAGCACAGATAACTGCACCACAAAAAAACGAGATCATTAATGATTTTGCATGAATTAAAGATGGCCGCCCATCCTTCCCCCCACTCAGAGGAACTGATGTTGTTATTCATTGCAAGTCTCTTGATACATCGATGCTGTATACCAAGTTTGGTATAGAACACTTAAATGGTATCAGAGATATATATATCATTAAAGTTTTTGCATAAATTAAAGATGGCCGTCAAGGTTTTCGGTCAATCAGGTCCCGATTTAAAGTATCTGGATGTATCGATGATGTATATCAACTTTCATATAAAACAATTGAATCGTAACAGAGATATGTATCATTATGGATTTCGCATAAATTAAAGATGGCCTCCAGGATTTCCAGCTAATCAGAAAAGCCGGTTTGGTAATTCATTGAAAGTTGCTTGATGTATGATGTATGCCAACTTTCGTATTGAACAGTTGAATGGTTTCCGAGATATGAATCATTATCCATTTTGCATAAAATTAAAGATGGCCGCCAAGGTTTCCACCCAATCAGGTTCCAATTCAATAGGCTTCTGGTCCTTGACTAGGTAAATAAGCATACCAAATTTGGAATTCTTCAGTGAAACCGTTTTCCGGCTATCTCGCTCACGTACGGATGGACGGACGTACGGACAGACGGACGTACAAGACGACGACAATACCCCATGGCCAAAATTGGCCGAGGGGTAAAAATAATCCAATATTTAGTCTTCAAGGTTTGTTTAAGAGAGGAAGGCATTAAAGTATATCTGTGAAAACAAAACCCTCAGTTTTTGAAGAAAATACAACTGGCAAAATTATAAAAGAGCAATTGTTTGATATACTTACAACTGATGTTGTTTTGCAATATCTTTGACATTCCTAAATGATTGCTTGATCACATCACGATAGGTTGGTGCATCCATAGTAAGACTGTTAAGGGGAATGAATAGTAGACAGACAGGAAAGTAACATTCACATTACAATCAAATATGGAAGTATAATTGTTTTGGAAATATATATGTTTTCAAATCAATGGAGGACTTTATATCATATCAAAGATGTCAGTTATCCAATCGGATTCTGTGATCATATACGATACAACTGCCATCAGTACCTGGTCTGTAACAAGCACCACAACAAACTCGCCCTAAGTCGCTGTTTTGAAGCAATAAAAGATATATAATGCCACGGCACTGTAGCTCATCTGGCTGTAACTGGAGAAAGTAGCTGTGAGAAATTTTTACTGAAGAATTGCAACAGATGAGTTTCTAACTTGTGTTGTCCCCCTGAACACTAAATAATCCATGCAGTTATTTCTTGAGATTTCATGTTAAAGTTTCATGGGAAATTCAAGATGCGGCCATATTGGATTTTCGAAATGGACCAAAAAAAGGTATCTTGCACAACTGGATCACAAGGGGAACCTGTGTATCAAGATCCATGCAATAATTTCCTGAGAATTCACGATAACAAAATTTCATGGGAAAATTCAAGATGGCCGCCTGGTGGCCATATTGGATTAGGTATCTTGCACAACTAGACCCCAAGGGGAACCTGTGTACCAAATTTGAGAAAGATCCATGAAGTAGTTCCTGAGAAATCGCGATAACAATGTTTCATCTGGAAATCCAGAATGGCCGCCTGGTGGCCATATTGGATTTTTGAATCAGACCACAAAAGGTATCTTGCACAACTAGACCTCAAGGGGAACCTGTGTATCAAATTTGAGAAAGTTTAATGCAGTAGTTCCTGAGAAATCGTGATAAAGTTTCATGGGGAAATCCAAGATGGCCACCTGGTGGCCATACTGGATTTTCGAATCAAATAACAAAAGGTATCTTGCACAACTAGACCCCAAGGGGAACTTGTGTACCAAATTTGAGAAAGATCCATGCAGTACTTCCTGAGAAATCATGATAACGAAGTTTCATAGGAAAATTCAAGATGGCCGCCTGGTGGCCATATTGGATTTTTGAATCAGAGCAGAAAAGGTATCTTGCACAACTAAACCACAAGGGGAACCTGTGTACCAAATTTGAGAAAGATCCATGCAGCAGTTCCTGAGAAATCGCCATAACAATGTTTCATCTGGAAATCCAAGATGGCCGCGTGGTGGCCATATTGGTTTTTGAATCAGATCACAAAAGGTATCTTGCACAACTAGACCCCAAGGGGAACCTGTGTATCAAATTTGAGAAAGACCAATGCAGTAGTTCCTGAGAAATCGCGATAAAGTTTCATGGGGAAATCCAAGATGGCCACCTGGTGGCCATATTGGATTTCGAATCAAATATTCAACAGGTATCTTGCACAACTAGACCCCAAGGGGAACCTGTGTACCAAATTTCAGAAAGATCCATGCAGTACTTCCTGAGAAATCACGATAACGAAATTTCATAGGGAAATCCAAGATGGCCGCCTGGTGGCCATATTGGATTTTTGAATCAGACCACAAAGGGTGCATTCCACACCTAAATGATGTGCGGTTAAAACAGACATGGGTCTTCGGCCTCAAATATATGTAAAATCTTTAACAAAACCCCTGTGAAAGTATATATTTTCTGAATGGGCACACCCATGCCATTATTCCAGGAGACAAGTGAGCTATTCAAATTGAAAAGGAAAGACGTGCAATCCTCCTTAAACCTTCTTCAACTTTTCTGAAAAACTCCATAAAATGTACGAAAATGTGCCAAATTCGACCCACCATCCAGAGAAAACAAACGAAATGATTTTCTTGTTAGACTTATGGAAGTTTCTCCGTCCAAAGGGCATTTTAAAAAACGAAAAAAATCAGGGGGTCGACCTCGTTTTTTGTAAAAATTTTATCGCCATAAGGGAATCATCATTTTCGTTCCCTGAAAAAGTGAGGATTTTGTCCTGCCAGATATTCAATTCCGGAAACCATTAACTCTGTAGTGGCGCGTAGATGCGATTAGCAAGCAATTGTTATATCCTCGTTTGAAGAAATGGTTACGTCCAGCAGGGTGATACTACAGATATCAGCTAGTAGAAAGGGAAGAAGAATTACCATGCTGTCAAAAACAGGTGACCTTCCTTATTATGAAATTAGGGAGGGGCCATTTGTGCGAAACCGTGGCCTAGTGTGGAGTGCACCCTTAAGGCTAGGGTGTTTTCTCAGAATTTCTTTTCTCAAGGCTATGCCAATCTGGAAGTGTTTGCGAGTTTCTTGGTATGCGACACTTGCTTGTAGTATGCGGTTTTGTCGGATATCCCGTCAATCACTTTCCCCCTACCCCATCTTTGTTTTTGCGACTTTTGCTAAAAAATCACGAGTTTACGAGCTCAATAAGAATATCATAGCATTAGGCTTTGACCGTGACAATGAAACCCATGTACAAAGATCGGGAGCGTTGACCAGCTTTCGATTGAGGCATTAGAAGCAAAATAAACGCAAAAATAGCTGAAATTTGAGCCAAATTGTCATTAATTTTTCATTCCGACTTTTCCAAAAGATTGGGGGGTGGGAGTACAAACTTCAAGATAAAAGGGACAAAACCAGAATAATACGATGTCATTCAATTTAGATCAGGGTACTGGTGTGATCCGTATTGAAAATTAATCACTTTGACATTCACATTAACAATAATGAGACATACAGGTCACTAATCGTAACATATATGCCCAATCAAGGGGAGGTAATTCTGTATAGGTCCAAATAGCATATATGCAAGGCCAATGCTATCATACCATGTAGTATACATAAAATCGAAACATTTCTGACTAAGATAAATGAACTTTACGATCCGGTTCCATATCAAGTCATTACAAGGTCCGAATAAGCGCTTTTAACGAGTGTAGTGCAGGAGAACATACAATATTTGGCCTACTCGTGCATTATAACCGTGCAGTGGCGCCTACATTAAGGGTGCATTCCACACCTAAATGATGTGCGGTTAAAATAGACATGGGTTCGGGTCTTCGGCCTCAAATATATGTAAAATCTTTAACAAAACCCCTGTGAAAGTATATATTTTCTGAATGGGCACACCCATGCCATTATTCCAGGAGACAAGTGAGCTATTCAAATTGAAAAGGAAAGACGTGCAATCCTCCTTAAACCTTCTTCATAAAATGTACGAAAATGTGCCAAATTCGACCCACCATCCAGAGAAAACAAACGAAATGATTTTCTTGTTAGACTTGGGAAAGTTTCTCCGTCCAAAGGGCATTTTAAAAAGCGAAAAAAATCAGGGGGTCGACCTACTCGTTTTTTGTAAAATTTTATCGCCATAAGGGAATCATCATTTTCGTTCCCCAAAAAAGTGAGGATTTTGTCCTGCCAGATATTCAATTCCGGAAACCATTAACTCTGTAGTGGCGCGTAGATGCGATAAGCAAGCAATTGTTATATCCTCGTTTGAAGAAATGGTTACGTCCAGCAGGGTGATACTACAGATATCAGCTAGTAGAAAGGGAAGAAGAATTACCATGCTGTCAAAAACAGGCGACCTTCCTTATTATGAAATTAGGGAGGGGCCATTTGTGCGAAACCGTGGCCTAGTGTGGAGTGCACCCAAAAGGTATCTTGCACAAGTAGACTCAAGGGAAACCTGTGTACCAAATTTGAGAAAGATCCATGCAGTAGTTCCTGAGAAATCGCAATAACAATGTTTCATTGGGAAATCCAAGATGGCCACCTGGTGGCCATATCGGATGTTTGAATCAGACCACAAAAGGTATCTTGCACAACTAGACCCCAAGGGGAACCTGTGTACCAAATTTGAGAAAGATCCATACAGTAGTTCCTGAGAAATCGCGATAACAAAGTTTCATGGGGAAATCCAAGATGGCCACCTGGTGGCCATATTGGATATTCAAATTGGACTCAAGTACACATGTTGTACAACTAGACCCAAAGGGGAACCGGTGTACCAAATTTGAGAAAGATCCATGAAGTAGTTACCGAAAAATAATGATGACAAGATTTCACTGGCAAATTCAAGATGGCCGCCATGGCAGCCATATTTAAAATTGTATCGACACGGCATGAACAAATTCTGGTGTACTCATTGTGGGGAACATGCATGCCAAGTTTCAGCTTAATCGGCCAAGCGGTTTCAGAGAAGAAGATGTTCACGGACGACGCATGACTCGCGACGCATGACGGACAATCAGGCCATGACATAAGCCCATCGGGCCTTTGGGCCAGATGAGCTAATAATTAATTTGGGAGGGCGGTGATGGGAAACTAGGTGTTCAATCAATCTGATTAAAACTCAGACTTAATAACCGCTCCTCTATCTGACATGTCGCTAATTAAGATCTGGAACAGTCCCTATAACAAATCCGTCAGATGACCTCCGAACGTTTGTTCCCCGGGTCAAATAGTCGCCCAGTAAGACGCGTCGTAGTATAGCGTGTCGGCTTATCTCCTAATATTAACGTTGTTGTTGCGATGCAGTTAAGAACTGATTTTATGAAACAAAATAACCGTACCTACATATCCAGAAGTGCAAGAAATATCCATTGATCTTTTCACCTGGTCTGTCATTGAAGAGAGCAATGGGGAGCAAATAATAATCTTCGGTGATTGCTCATGGACTGGAGAGCAAGAACTTCGTCAGCCGACTGGGTTGGATTTTTCTGCCGTACACTCGGCAACATCTGGTAAGGCAAAGATTTCCCGTAGCCGGTAGGAAGAATGGCTATACAGTGTCTTTTATGTATCATGCAAGAAAGCATCTGCAGTTGCTCCTGCTTTAATGCGGGCACATCAAATTTATGGCACACCATAATTTTGAACTTTGCCGCCACTAAATATAGGCACCTATTCGCCTGTTGATGTTTGACTGTGATTGGTCGCCAGTCTGACATGCGCGACAAATTTAAAATACAGACTGTCCCAGATCTTAATTTAGTGACATGTTCGATAGAGGAGCGGTTATTAAGTCTGAGTTTTAATCAGATTGCTAGGTGTTTTATTCATGGGGCCTTACTCTTGAACATTATAGTATGCTGGGTCTAAAGAGAATTCTGGTCATGGACCTTCTCAAAGAGGTGCAGTCACTTAGCTTTCGTTTTTTTAATTGTTTTTGTAATAGTCTTGGGATTTGAAGACAAGGATGTAAGGCATGAACATCCTCCATAATGCAGGTCTATACTCCATATCAGCCCTACATTAGGGCAGTATAGCTATTACTCGAACAGTCCGTTTAAAATAACAGCAAATGAACGGATGGTATTAGAGCATTAGAGCCGTGTTGACAAGTTTATAATGAGAATACGCTGTGGAATGGTCTCTTTGACGTGTTCCAAGGAATGACATGTGGGCGTCGCTCCAGTCAAATCAATCAAGGCTATAATATATACAACTGAGTTCAAAGGGGTTGAAATATATGACCCATTGCCCGACTTATAATTTGCACAAATATGTGTATATTCAGAGAGGTCATCATGTCATGAACGTCATTCAGCGCTCCTAAAAATTACGACTGGTCTTACTGCTATGCCGAACTAATATTCTGCCATGGTACGGCTTTGTCAGATGAACCATGGCTAGAGATCATGGGCATGAAATGCTTTAAATGGTGTTATCTCACACTATTGCAACACAGCTGATGCCATGTAACAAAGTGGAGACAAATCTAAGGGGGCTAACTCAATCACATCTTCGAGATGACTGAACATTTTTAAAAAAAAAGGTTGACAAGCATTCTTCGAAACGGTTGATGCATGTGCACCAACCAGAAATGTTAAGACTTTCTTATTAGTGATCTCCTGCACAATTGCTACACCCAGGAGTTGTAAAGGATATGGAGGGAGGTTTTCAATCTCTGTCCGTTGTACCCGGACAATTGTACCAGCGTTGGATTCCAGTTTTTTCATCCTGAGGAAGTGGGCCATCAGCGGACTCTGTCCCTGGATGTTAAACACTGCCCGTACGAAGTCTGGTCCTTTACACGCTGGATGAGACTACAGGGAAATAAGAGACAGTGCATCTCATTATTATAAACATTCATATCATTTAAAAGATTTGAACTCCAGTTTCAAGGCTCTGTAAAAATTCTACCTTTGAAAATATATTGTAAGTACAAACGGTAATTCCCCTAATAATTGAATCACCGGAAGTGCAGCAAATATGGATAATATCTGGAAATATTCTTCATGGCACCAGCTACGAAAGTGTCACATTTTGTTATTATACAACTTTTCTTCAATTTGAATGAAGAATGGGAATTTTACTTTTTCTCTGTGTTTGAATAAGTTGAAAAGTGAACTTCCTGTGATTGAATTATTGGAGGAATTACCGTAGCGCCAAATTAGACCAGGTGTCCAGAGGAACACTTATGCCCCACCATGCATAAGAAACTTTATTACATTAGATAGTCAATGGTTTAAGGGATCTCAGCAATGAATTATTGTCAGTCCCAAGTATTTCCAGGTATATACACATTAACAGAATTGATACCTGGGGGTTATAACTCAAGAGATGTCAAGAGTTGTATCCCTTGTTTTCTTATTGATAAGTTATTTTATTTAATGGAGGGAGATGGGGATAGTAAATGTTCCACTTGCCAACACCTTCCACAAGGTTAGTGACCCAAATTCACCTAGAATGATTTGGGTTTTCCAAACTGAAAATATTCTGAACTGTTCACATGAAGTGACTTACATATTTTGCTTGAACAATCAACCGAATTGACTAAAACGAGCCTAGAATTTCAAAATATAAGAAACTTTATTACATTAGATAGTCAATGGTTTAAGGGATCTCAGCAATGAATTATTGTCAGTCCCAAGTATTTCCAGGTATATACACATTAACAGAATTGATACCTGGGGGTTATAACTCAAGAGATGTCAAGAGTTGTATCCCTTGTTTTCTTATTGATAAGTTATTTTATTTAATGGAGGGAGATGGGGATAGTAAATGTTCCACTTGCCAACACCTTCCACAAGGTTAGTGACCCAAATTCACCTAGAATGATTTGGGTTTTCCAAACTGAAAATATTCTGAACTGTTCACATGAAGTGACTTACATATTTTGCTTGAACAATCAACCGAATTGACTAAAACGAGCCTAGAATTTCAAAATATTTTAAGAATCCCAGAATATTGGATAAATGTATGTATATCAGACTCACCTCAAATTTCCCAGATTCTTTATCAATTTTAGTTTTTGATGTGTTGTTGCTGATCGGGGTATGGATAGTTGCAGATGTTTTTCCGGGTTTTCTGGCCATTTTAGTCTCATCCTCGGCAATCATTTCTCGTATTGGGGTCAGGGCTTCCACCAGTTTCCGCGGATCGACCCCTTTCTGTTTGGAGATATTCTCTGAGCTAGACTTCGACTCGACCTCCAGCCGAGGTGTGGAAGACGCCGCCACCATATCCTGTTGGACTCCCGTACTGGAGGGAGTTCCCTGTGCAAATGTTACTCGCAGACTGCTACTCATTGTAGGCAGGCTTGGCTTTTTCTTCGCCCCGAATGTCCGCTTGGAGCCGAACAACGAGGATTTTGAACTGGACTGGTTGACATTTGATGAAGAGCTGTAAACGCTTGGGTTGTTACTTCCGCCGGATACTCCCAGGGCATCCAAGAAATCAAAACTCATTGAGGAGGCTGTGGAAATAACATTTCAATAAATTAACAGCTCCAACTCAGCTTACAGCATTGTATCTGGAAATGAGATGATGTGCCTATAGAAGGACAAGTTGGAATGTCTAAAATTGGAGAAAACAGATAAATTTAATTCAGGGTTTATTTTCTTAATTCATCGTTGACTTTGAAGCTTGTTAAAAAGCACTAGTTACATGTAGCTCCACATAAATGTTCAGTTTTGCAGCATGTATAACAAAGTCAACCCAACAAGTGAGTGAGTGAGTGAATATGATTCAACGTCGCTTTCCACACGATTTCAGTCATATCACGACGTTTGGTTCCTATTGTTTTTCACACTCGGAAACCACACAGGTAGGGTCCTATCCCTTTTAGCACCCGGGACCCCATGGGTGGGGTTCCATTCCTTTTCACATCCGGGAATCCCAAGGGTGCCTCAGTTTGTCGCCTCTTACGACAAGCTCTCTGAGGGGCTGAGGCCTATTCTTACCATGACCAGAAGTGTGAACAACGACACCCCAGGTCAATCCCCGGGCCGGGAGCCCAAGGGGCCTTGACTCAACAAAATAACTACCATTAATCCATGATGTTGATAACATATTGTGCTTGAAGTAACTTTTTAATTGTCTCCATATTAAGGCCCATTTCCACAGCACACGTTTTCGCAGCGACAACCACATTCCAAAGAAAAGCCCTCGTGTTATTCAATCTTGCAGTACTCACAGCACACGCGTCAGTCACGGCGACATGAGAACCACATTTTTGACGCACGACAAATTTAGAATCAGAGCTATTTCAAAGCGTTTTTCTGACCAATCAGAGGGGATAGAAATTGTTAGCCCGGATATGCTGAGGGGAATACCTTCTGTTGAATGACTGAAATCATGGTGTGAGTGTCGCTATCGTTATGCGTCCTGTGGAAATGCACCGAACTGCATCAAGTTGTGGTTTGCAGTTGTGGTTGTGCTGTGAAAATGGGCCTTAAATCTTCACAATTGTTGTTTCATGTTCCAGGGTTCAATTGCATAGGGTGATGTGATAATGTATTGGTGTACACTCATACAAATGTCATAGAGGTGGGTGACAATTTAACTTGGCATGGAATAAAAGTAACACACCCATAGATCACCTGTTATTACTTTATTTGGCCTCAATAACCTTTGCTCGCTTGAACACAAATACATAATGAGGTCACTCTATGTAATCGAGCCCTGGAACAACTCTTATGGAGTTTTATATGAAGAGAATTACAAATTGATTTCAAGCGTGATATATTATCAATATCACAGAGTAATGGAGTTCCCATCAGGTCACCTTTATCAACACAAGCTGGAATTCATGCTGGAGAGTTTAAAAAAAATCACATTTGAAGTGCTGCTTTTAGGGCTGGACATCAGTAAAACAAAGATGAAATTTTACTGTGAGATGCACCTTACGGGTTTGGTTGCTTCCATTCATGAAAAGTACTATGTTTTAAGTCTCACCCCGTATATTAATGAGGCACGGACAGACCAATTGAAGTGGCTGAAGAATACACTGTGGGGAGGGTTGCTAACTTGAAAAGCGAGTGCCAGTTGTTGTTATCGATTTGACCCAGATTGCCGGTTGCAGTTTTTTGTTGTTGCTGAAATTCATTGATTTTTGCATATCTGCTGGGATTCATGAACTGTATTAAAGTTAGCATCTAGTATTTATTGGCAATAAATGAGACCATGCACACTTCATTCATGTTTATTGAGGTAAATAGATGAACATTGAAAACTGGTTGCACGTCAAATTGACGCTGTCGGATCGAAATGCCTACTGGCCCATTAGTGGATGGACCTGTAGCTGTGATGTACATGCACGTCTAGATACATAACACAAGTACTCATAGCTACATGTTTCAGAATTCTGCTGATACAGTGAAACCTGTGTATAACGACCATGTTTGGGATCAGATTATAGTGTCGGTTTTGACAGGGTTCTCATTTACCAAGGTTCAAAATACTTTAAATTTAAGTATATGGCCCATCGATATTGTCGGTATTGCTTGGGACCAAATTATAGGGTCGGTTTTGACAGAGTTCTCATTTACCAAGGTCCAAAATACTTTAAATTTAAGTATTGGGCCCATGGATATTGTCACTATTTAAAGGGAAAGTAAACTCTGGTGAACCGTGCATGGCCAGTTAAAGCTTTTTCCTCATAGAATCCAAATCGTGTATCAGATATTTTTTTACAATTTTTTCAAAGCAGTACTAAACGTTTTATCTTCATTACACTGGAACAACATAGAGGCCTCCATGTTTGAAGAATCGTGACGTCAGCGGACACTAGTTCTTCTGCCTCTGGAGGTAAAAACGCGTCAATTGGCAGAGACCGTATTCGAGACCGTAGCTTACAAACATGAACGAGGATGATAGTGCGATGTGTCGGGATTACCTGGTACATTGTGACAGCCAAATGCAGAGCAGCCCAGCATCGTAGAATATCTGCTAGAATCAGGCCGTATTCTACATCAAAGCTAATCTATAACATTGCCTCTGTTAGTCGGGGAACGGAGAAGTGCATGAAAACGACCATATGCGGCCATGTTATCTCGACGCGGAGAATGTCCGATGACGTAGGAGATTATCGGCACAACTGAATTTCACGCTTTCCCATTGGATAAAAATCCTGCCCAAAATAGACATGGCGGTGCCCCCAAGAAATTCCAAATCACGGTATTTTGTATGTTTGCATCTGTCTCATTCATTGGAAAAAAATGAGAAAAAATATTTGTCACGATTTTTTAAATCTATCTGGGCTCTTGTATAATTCCCGCTGTGTTTTACCGCAGAGTTTACGTTCCCTTTAAGAGATTAGTCGGTTTACCCAGGTGTCGGTATTCACAGGTCTCACTGTAGGTGATATTACGAATAGCTGGTAATACTTACATTTCTTGTTCTTTTGTTTAAGGATTTCCTCTCTCGTTTTAATGTTCTCAGGTTCCAGTTTACTCAGATTCCATTTCATCCAACTCCTGGGTGCGGGTTTGATACCTAGTCGAATGAAATCATTGTATGTTACCGTGGTTTTTGTCAATTCTACTTGCATACGACATACCCAGGTATTGAGGACATTCATGGTCAAGGAGGGAAATAAGGTGTTGATGTATTCTAACACATGGCAGTGTGACTAACGTCGCAGGACCTACGAAGTAGGGTAGGCATTAGGACTCCGACGCGAACTGAACTCTTGGAAATCCCCGCCCCAGTTGAAATCCTGCCTATATTAAGACGGACACTGCCCAAGTCAGGATCAGCAGTCAGATTTTCATCAAAAATCAACATAAACTTTCATCAAAAGTAGGTCAGCTCAGAACTTGCTGGTAACAGTCCCCTAATGCACCTTCATGCCAAAAATCAAGGTTCTAATGTCAACGGTTCTCCTTATTTTGCCGACGAAAGGATTCGGATGGACTCACTGACTGACTGACTGACTGACTACCGGACAATTTGCAGATGGTAGCCTACTTCGTAGGAATAGAATATATACATGTATGTTTGCAGATATAAAGGCACTGTGCAGCACAGTGTGTGATCCCCTATTGGCTCAGTTGCACATTATTGAGAGAACGAAGATGACTCAAGACTTCAGCTGATCAGCTACTGGGTTGTATAATTTCACTTTGCTCTATTAACCGATCATGTTAACTCAGAGAATATTTTGAACTGGTGATATCTGACATTTGCCAAATATATCGGTACATTATTCTAAGTATAATGATATACATAGATTGCACACAATTTGATAAAAAACAAATATGGGATGATCGAAATATTAATTCATTCAGTATTTGTGATTGAAAAACTTAGAATATACATTGAACAAACAAGCCTTAAATTACCTTACTCCGTTCCAGAGCTATTGGCATCAAATACAATTTCCCATAACACCCCCAAATGTACATGCATTAGCTCGTATTTTGTGTTGACAACCTTGAAGTCGCATTTGTTTTCTTGTTCCGAACATGATGAAATCGTGAGAGTAAAGTGTGGAGACAAGAGGACGATTACCTGCCATCCATTCTGTTACTAAGGTTACAAGATCCTCCTTGAAAGAGTCACCAAACTGTCTGTAGGAATCGGGAAACGCTTCACAGTACGCGGCGTACACAGCCTGAGACATGAGACTGGGGTACACCTGGACAACACCGAGAAATAAAGTGAGGGAGTGAGAAAAAAAAAATTTTACAAGTAAATTTTCTGTTATTAAGCTAAAACTTACCTCACTTCCACTCTTTGCATTTCTTGTTCACTAGAAATATCACAGTAAGAATTTAAATGACACAGTTATCTCCCCTGCTAGTCACCTGATAGCATAGCTACCCACAATTCCACTTCCTTCTTGTTCCACTGCGATACATGGTCTGGATGTATCATAGCGGGGAGGTTGGGCGGGCATCACTGGAAGTGAGGTAAGTTTTAGCTTAATAACAGAAAATTTACTTGTAATTTTTTTTTGTTATTTGCGCTGAAAACTTACCTCACTTCCACTCTTTGCATCGAGTGCCACCGTAAGGTAGGTGGGCAAACTGATACAATCCGTGGTTAGTGATAAATGCCATACATAGTGACTAGTACAGAGTAGAAATCATAGATCTTCTACCTCACAGAGGATCCATGGAATCATACAACAGTAATAACCTGTATGCCTATGGTACACAGGGAACCTCTGTTGCTACTCTGACTTCAAGGCTGAGATGCAAGATACGCCCCCCCTTTTTTTCGAAAGGGGCCGAGAGAAAAAAATGCACTCACCCGCAAGCAGGGTTACAACTGTACGCCCGGACTTTTGTAGCTATATTGCTGGCCTCGGTCCCCCTGACACCCGCTGTGCGGTCACAAGTGGGCCGATGGAATAGAGGTCGTTACATGCCAACGTCATGTCCCGGAGATAGTAGGAGGCAAATGTCGTGTTTGACCTCCAGTAGCACGCCCTCATAATGTCTGTCACCGATCTGTTGGACCATAGAGGCCATGATGCCGCTAATGCCCTAATCTCGTGACCCGAAACGTTTACAAGCGCGGCTTGCCTATCAGTAGCCGTGGAGTACGCTAGCCGAATCGTATTTTTGAGCCAACTCGAGATAGCGTTTTTACTTATTTCTTGTTTGGCTTTAGGATCGAAAGGGATAAACAAATGCCTCCTTCCCGCTCTGATCTCCTCCGTACGATTCAGGTAACACGCAAGAGCCCGAACCGGACACATTAACATGTCTGATTCAAGACCGGACGAAAGAAAATCAGATAAGGCTGGAATTGTGAACTCTCGAGATCTGGAATCGTAGAGGGCTTGATTCTTAGCCACAAACTCAGGAACCGTTGTGAGAACTACCTTGCTCCAGTCCCTAGAGTGTCTGATGTTCCTTTGATCGAGCGCATGCAGCTCGGACACTCTAGCTGCCGAAGCCAGAGCCAACAAAAACGAAGTTTTGTATGATAACATTTTCAGCTCAATAGCCTCTATTGGCTCGAAAGGTGGCTTCCCTAATTGCCGAAGTACTAAGGCTAAGTCCCACTTAGGTAATTTCGGAACAGCCGACTGACCAGTTATCTTGTATGACTTGATTAGTGCAGATAAGTTTGGATCAGTTGAGGGATTAATCCCAGTACCCAGTAGAATAGGTTGAGCAATAGCCGCTCTATAACCTTCTACCGTAGCGGGCACCAGGCCCCTATCCCTGAACAAGTGCAATAGGAACTCTGCTACTTCCGGGATAGTGGCGCAGGATGGATTAATATCCCTCTCTCCACACCAAAGATCGAAGATTGCCCACTTTGAGTTGTATACAGCGGAAGAGGACGGTCGAATAGATTGTGCCATTCGGCGCCCAACCTCCGCTGAAAATCCCGCCTGAGCAAAGTGCTTCTTGAGCACTTGCACACGTGGTAGTGGAACAGTCCTGGTTGGCTGTGAAATATCGACGTTCCGGGCTGGCGCAACAGATTGTGCCATACCGGAAGCTGTCGTGGTACATCTACCAGAAGATCCAGTAGGTCCGGGAACCACGGCCTTGCTGGCCACCACGGAACAATCAGGTAAACGACACACATGTGTTCGCGGATCTTCTGAAGTACCTTCGCTAGGATAGCTGGAGGAGGGAACGCATATGCTACCATCCTTGACCAGTCCTGCGATAGTGCGTCCACTGCATATGCCGACGGATCCGGGACCGGCGACATGAACAGGGGCAGTAGATTGTTGCGCCGAGTGGCGAACAGATCTATGTGTGGCATCTCCCAGACCTGAGCTATTTGTTTTAGTATGTCTGGGTGAAGTTGCTACTCCGTGGGAATTATCTGATTCCGTCGTGAAAGCGAATCCGCTAAGACGTTCAGTACCCCCGGGATGTGCCTGGCCAACACCGATATGTTGTTGTCCCAACACAGACCGAAAAAGATTTCCGCTTGGCTTTGTAATTGCGGAGATCTCGTCCCCCCTGCTTGTTGATATAGGCCACAACTGTTGTGTTGTCCGTCGCAACTAGCAGGTTCCTGTCGGTCAATACGCTCACCCACGTGCGGATGGCATGTGTCACTGCCATAAACTCCAACACGTTTATATGGTACGAGCGTTCCTCGATTGTCCATAACCCGGATGTCGACTTGGACTCGAGGTGGGCTCCCCATCTTTCCATAGATGCGTCCGTGAACAGGTGATGTGACGGACGAAACGGAAGTAGGGACACACCTGGCATAACGTTGAGTGGATCCAGCCACCATAGGAGGCATTGTTTGACTAGTGGTGTTACAGGTATCCACGGATTCAACTGCCTTTCGACCCATTGATGATTGAAGTAAATCATTAATGGCCGAAGCTGCAACCGCCCTCTTGGGGTTACGTCCTGTGTTGACGTCAAGAGGCCGATTATCGCAGCAAAGTGTAAAGCCCTGGCCGGAGATAACTTGAGGAACTGAGGTATCTTCGTCGTTATCTTTAGCCATCGATCTTCTGGGGGTTTGGCGAGCGCTCGTAGCGTATCGTATTCCACCCCCAGAAATTTGCGCCTTTGCGAAGGAATCAGCTCTGATTTCTCTTCGTGTGGGATGTATCCCAGAGAAGTCAATATCCTTAAGACAAACTGGGTGTCTAGGATTAACTGTTCCTTGCAGGCATTCCTTAGCAGGGAGTCGTCGATATAAAAGTGGTACTTTATACCTAGACTGTGCAGGAACTGTGCCACTGGTGTAAACACTCGTGTAAACACCCAAGGGGAAGTGGACAGGCCGAACGGAAGCACTTGAATTTGGAAGAGTCGTTTGCCGACCATGAATCTCAAGTACTTCCTGTCCCCCAGATGTATCGGGATATGCAGGTATGCATCCCTTAAATCCAGAGAAGTCAGCCATTCCCCTTGCCTGAGTACCGTCCGGATAGACCGGAAGGACTCCATGCGGAAATGTGGCGGTGGAGTGAGGTAGTCCTTGTTGAGGCGCTTTAGGTTTATAACCATGCGCATCTCGGACGAGTCTTTCTTGGGGACCAGAAAGTCCGGCGAATAGAACCCGGGTGACGTGTCCCAAACCGGAAGCTCTATTACAGCTGCCTTCTCTATCAGCTTGT
>JAVTVY010042443.1:0-19316 GCA_036873755.1 Hanleya hanleyi
TCGTGAACCCAAAGATTTCGTTCACTATCACTTGACAACAAATTCAAACAGATGTCGCCTTTGTATTTCCATTACTCGAATATCTTCCAAATTAATTATTAACTCGAAACGCGAATTGTGGGCTCCCGTTTTGTGAATCGAACTTCAGGTATCGAGTAGGGTGTGTGACAAAAACTACAAAACCTTTGGGTTCACGTGGACGCTGAATCACCATTTACCGTAAGACCTTTGCAAAATATTTTTCCGTTTTGCTGGAAGTTTGGGATATATCGATTCATAATGGCTGTAAAAGATCAGCACGTTTATTCCCAGGCTTGCATGATCAATTTTGTTGATTTATTGACGTTAGCGTGAAAACTGTGTATTTTTCTTCTCTCAGAAAACAGTTGTCGGGCGAACAGTTTATTAATTAGTGTAGCAATGCAATCTAGTATATGTCCGCCGCTAGTGTTACTGTTTGATTGATTGGGCATGTGGGGAATGATCTACGTGCGAGAAGAAACAACGCGCAGCCCTAAAATTTTACAGAAAAAGGAACACAATGGTGAGTTCATTTCACTTCGAGATAGTCGATCGTGAATTGGTTTTCTTCTTCGTTTACAATAGGGCTTCTTGAGGCACAAGGACATTTGCGTTCTACCAACCGTTTCGCAAAGGAATACCCTGTGACTATGCCTCTTGTCGGTGTTCTTTGATTTATGGATATTAGCTGACTGTATCCTGTGTTATTCCAATGTTTGTTGGGACAGAACCAATGAACTAGAAATATCTTATTTTCATACCCTGTATGTATATGGCGTCACAGGACCTACGAAGTATGGTAGGCATTAGGGCTCTGACACGCACTGAACTCTTGGAAATCCCCCCGCCCCAAGTTGAAATCATGCCTATATTAAGATGGGCACAGCCCAAGTCAGAATCACCAGTGATTTCATAAAAAAATCACCTGAAACTTTCATCAAAGTAGGTCAGCTCAGAACTTGCAGGTAACAGTCTCGTAATGCACGTTCATGCAAAAAAATCAAGGTTCTAATGTGAACGGTTCTCCTTATTTGCCGACGAAAAGATTCGGTGGACTGGCTGACTACTGGACAATTTGCAAATGGTAGCCTACTTCGTAGGAATATATCTATAAAGCTGTTTATATTATTACACTGATTTTGTGCACTCATCACATCATTATATCAAATGTGAGGTCAAATTTTGCCTTGGAGGCAAAGTCAAAAACTACAATTCTGTCTTAATTATAGAACGTGTGAATGTGTACACAATATCCATACATGCTCAAACAATTCAGCACCGCAGGTCATGGTAAGAATAGGCCTCAGCTCCTCAGACAGCTTGTCGTAAGAGGCGACTAACTGAGGCATTTGTGGGGTTTCCGGGTGTGAAAAGAAATAGAACCCCACCCGTGTGGCTCCCGAGTGTGAAAAGGAATAGGACCCAACGTCGTGATATGACTGAAAAAAAGTTGAAAGCGACGTTAAATCATATTCACTCACTCACTCAAGCAATTCAATGCAAATACCTGATATACACACTGATGCTGATGACGACAAGTCTCACCCCAACATTTGCCATAATCGTCGTCTGATTCACACCTCCAGAATATTGCAATAACTCATCACACTCTATCGCAATAACCTCTTAAAAGCAAACCGTCTTTGATGATAATTTGCTAATAATCGCCTTATAGTTCTGACCCTATACGCAGCAATGTACCAACTCTATTTTGGTTTTAATATCCATCAGATCCATTGATACTGAAAATTATTTTTACATATTGTGGATAATTCCTGAAGATTTTCGATAAGCAAATCCATCGATGGTAGCTTGATGATTTAGAGTGTGATTAAATGTCAATATCATCCATTACCTTCTTAACTCTGTTTGGACACGCATACACCAGCAGGCAATACTGTGAAATTTGCATGATAAATGAGATACAACAGGTAAACGGGTGAACGCAAACATATATATAAAATATATAAAACTATTAATCGTGTGGTCTGGATTTCATCTTTTGTTTCATCTAAAACCTTCCTTCATACTTTTTTGGTTTTCGATAATATTTCCCCATTGAACCTTTTTTTTTCATTTTCCATAATATTTCCTAATTGAATGATATAAATTTTACACAGATCCGTTTCATGAAGCTTAATTCATTTTTCAATAAATTTTACATATTACATACCAGATTGCACCACACTCAATTCTGCAAAACTGTTACGGGTTTTGTCATCAACACGAAGGATCAAGACATATCTGCCACTTGTTCAGAGAAAACATAAACTAGCTGAATAACTGTAATATGCTGAAATTGCAATTGCTTCGGGATCCTATTATACCGCTTCGGAGTGATTACGAGATAACACAAATGTTGGAATAAGGACAATATTTCTTTACTATGTTATAGAGCGAATCTCCTTCCGTCACATGATCAGGAGCGCCAGCATCGACTCAAGCCACTGTTATTTGTGCAGGAATATTCCACACCGGCTGTTTCTTCCGAGAAAATCCGCTCGTTGGGAAGAGTCTCAATCCTCGCCTTTGTTCGATCTTAACCGGAAATAACGTCTCTTTGTGAAGAATGCCCGGAGACAACTTCATTTTGAACATTCAATTACATAGGTTCTTTCATAGTAAATCCCTGGTGATAACAATAAGAAATTGTCTTGCTCCGACAGGTTTCATCCACTTCTCACCGTCTCCAGATTGCCATCGATTTTTTCGGCACTCCAAATATTATATGGCGAAAGAATCGCATTTTGGGCTTTGCGTAAGCTAATAAAAATATCACAAAGCTCCTTCAGCTATCATCCTTCTCTCGTCTGACATGATCCAGCTGACAGCATCTTGTTATGTTAGTCAATATACACCGATCCACTTCATTTCGCATGTTCCAGTAACGTTCTACGCTATGTTTTAACTCAATCGTTTTGCTCTTCAGATGCAGATTTGATACTTTAGTTGGGTTTACGTCAGGATCGATACACTTCTCATCTAAAAGAGATCGGTTAATTGATACCTGGGCAGGGCACCTCCTGTCTGCAGTGATGTATGTTGTCGATATCTTAATATGATAACACCCATCGAAAAAAATCCACCAGCGAGGTGTAAGGAGTAAAGTCACTTGTTAGATGCTAATCTCTAGTATTGTCTCTTCATCAACAACGGAGTGTTACAATTGGAATAGTATAAGGCGGCTCATTATTTTGCTCATTTTATCAAACGAAGGAGCTTAATGGAAAAAGGTATATCGATTACCAGTGTTGGCATTTATGATGGATAATGATGCATGCTATATGTCCGCGCAGGCGCTTGTGTTTTTTATTTTATTTTTTGTTTTTCTAAGGAAAGGCATGCGGACACTCATTTAGGTGCTCTATTAAACCATATGATCATATGATAACAAGAATGTAGGAAATTACAGTACTGAAAATAAACTATAACTTATCTATAATAATGAACAAATATTCTGTACACAATGAGTGTAACAGTGTAAACAGTATAGATTAAAATACTTTTACATTATAAGCAATTTAGATTATGAAGTTAATGATAAATGAATTAATAATGAAATCGACGGAAAACTCACGAATTTATAGTAAAACACTTGGGCATTGCCATGGTTTCAAATGTGCTATTTCGCGACATATAAAGGTGGATGGAAAAGATGCCGGCGTACCAACACTATGTTTGCTTGTGGATAGGCCTTTAAATGTGTCCATGCATATCTGTTTAAGAAAGAAATTAAAAACTTTTAGATTAGGGGTTTTCAAAAGGAATCACAACTTCTCTTAATACTGAAAAGCAACATTTTAAGGGCTCTGGCCACAGTCAGTGAGATGTGTTCGTTGTAGCTCAAATTATGAGTAAAATTCAAAGGTACATGTATTTGATTTAAAGGTCATCTATGATGCAACTAAATTGAAAATTGCGGTTTTCTCATTAGTAAAGGAGAACATAAAACATTTTAAAATGTTCAGGATTAATTCCCAGACGCGACACCGCTGATATAGACGAATGATGTCTTCTTGAAATAATATGCAATCCTCTAATGTACTGGCTACCTTAAAAATTGGCGTAATCGGCTCAGTGTGAACACAAGAATGCTTACAAAATGGAGGACTTGTCATTTATAAATATGACAAATACAATAGGCCATAGAGGATACCAGATGTTATAGGATGCAGTGACAAGGTGCTGTCATCTATAAGAACAGGTTGGCACCAATTAGATAAAGTAAGATTAAAGCCAGTTCAAAACTAAGCCGTTAAAGTCAAAACATTTCAGCTTGTCAATAAGAAGTTTATGACTGACAAGCAAGTACAGATTTTGGTGGACGATTTTTCAAACAATTCGCTGATAAACGTTATCCGTTCTTGTTTGAATACGACTATACAAAAAAATTGTCAGAAAATAATTCCGATGACCGTTCCTTCTCATTCACCAAAAGATACAGACGATCTCCTATTACTGGATGAACCCTATATTAGCAACGCTGCGGAGGATATTTCCCCCTTCACTGCATTGAAAAGAAACTACTGATAGCCCGGATAGAACATCATATCTGGATCTATACCTTTACAAGAATGATCTGGGCCCGGCTTTATCTCACGTCGTCTCTACGACAAGAGAGACAATTTCGACATTTCTGGTGGGGGGATTGGTTAACCCTACCTGGCCTGGAGGGGGTGGGGGCGCTCTCTGCCCCCCCCCCCCCTTCCACCGTTGGTTTCTTGTTCCTATCTCCGGAACGACAAAAAATTGGCAGCTGAAACTCCGTGACTTTTTAGATTATCATATTGGGGTGATTTTGAGCCTATTTGCATGACACCCGAGCAGAGGATCATGGGAAAATTTAAAATGGCGGCCATGTGGGGGTACCAGAAAAGTGATGTTTTCGTCATATTTCTTACCTATTTTATTTCATATAAGATTATTATTTACTAATTTATCATGCAGTTTTTGCGAAGAAAAAACAAAATTAAAAAATCGAAAATTCTGACCGAATCGTCCAAAAATGCTCTTTTTCAAAATGACGTCACAGTGACGTCATCATGGCGACCATCTTGGATTTTTTTTACATTTTCTTGTAGAGCTTGATCCAAATATATAGTGTGGTAAGTTTCAGCCCTCTAGCCTTAGCGATAGCGAAAATATATAGGAGGCACCCCCCCAGGCTGTGGTACACCCCAAATCGCCCAGGCCAGCACATTCAAGGCTATTTCCTAGCAAATTGTTTACGGCTTATACATATCTCGTCTGGTAGCATTTGCTTGATCATGTGCAGACTGTGACTATTCTAATCAACGCCACATAATATTACTGCAGAAAGTAACAGGGCTATACATGTACCACCAACGCCTCCATTCCATAGTTTCTCAATTGTTGTGATAAATATCGTACGCTGACAGGAAAATACGATCGTAGCTACGTCCTGGTGCTACGTTTCGTAACCTGTGTAAAATTCCGCTTAAGCCGGGGCTAGGGTCGAATTCAAGTGTTTTACATCTCCTTGATGTTCAAACGAACAAACACAATCAAAGCGTGACTGAGATACATACTCTAGCTGGGTGGGTAACGTCGTTTTCAACTATGTTCCAGTCATATCACGACGGTGCCTATATATGTGCCAGGACAAGCGAGGGCCCACAGTTCCATCATCTTGGGCACTGATCAGCCCAGCCATTACAGCATCCGGTGATACACACTGATGGAAGCGACTTGGCATTCGTTTGGATAAATTGGTGACATCATTGAAAACTGTTGACCGCTTCTATCTTGTAGGAAACATCTTGTATTTTTATTATTTTCATTTCATACACAGTTGAAATTGGTGCTAACTGTCATTCGAAATAGGGTTTTCGATTATTGATGCGGAAATTCTTTTATGGACGACGGCTGAATATTGAATGTCGGATCTAAAGTTTGTTAAGAGTTAGATTTGTTTTATGTACATGTATCCTTAACCGAATCCTTATCCCTATCTGTCCTGGGCGCTTTGGGGTGTACCACAACCTGGGGGGGGGGTGGGGAGCGGGAAGTGCCCCCTATATATTTTTGCTATCCGTAAGGCTAGAGGGCTGAAACTTGCCACACTATATCTTTGGTCGATTTTCGGTCGATTCTCGATTTCCGTCAGATTTTTCGATTTCTCCTCTGATCGGGGGGTCATGCAATTAGGATAAAATGACCCCAATATGATAAGTTTCAAAGTCACTGAGTATCCGCTCTCATTTCTTTGCCGGTCCGGAGATAGGAGCAAAAGACCAACAGAGGGAGGGAGCGGAAAGTGCCCCCCCAGTCCAGGTAGGGTTAAATCGCAACAATAGTATGCCGTTTGATTGAACCGGGCTTATTAGTTCGCCTGTGTACACAAACATTAAAACCAGCTGTCCAATGTGTCTCATTCTATTGACATTTAATTCAACTCAAAGTTCAAAACTGTGAGTTGCTCGATTTTGTAGAGAAAAATTCCATTAAATGTCAATAGAATGAGAACTACATCCAAATTGATAAAACTGCGACACGGATTTCCAGGTGAAGATGTCTTCTACAGGAAATGATGATGTAATTTACGATAAGTTGAATACTTTTTTAAAATAGCCATTTAAAAAAGAACGCTCACTTTTTTAAATAAATGTTTTGAAATTCGAATATCTTCACAACCTTCAGGTTTACAGTGAATAAGTTTATATATTTGGAGTTCATAAAAAATGCGCTTTTAACAAATGTATACATCAACATAGCTATGAGACATCCTTTGAGCTTTATAAAGATAAATTCTAGAGAATGTGTGAAATGCGTGCGAGAGGGTTCAGTATCCTTAAGTTTATAAACGAAGAGAATTACACACTGGTCCAAGTTCAGAAATGTTTTGCCACAGAACTGAAACTAGTAATATAGGATCATATATTTTGATATCTCGGACTGGCATCCTGGTCCTGCCAAAACCAGTGTGTATGGTCTGGATATCCTTGCATTCAGCAGGTTACCTCATGTTGAGGCGTTTACTCCATCAGACGTCCACCATGCTCATTCATTAACATCTGATGAGTTGTTTGAGCTGATCCCTCACCACAGCTCTCGAGCTAGCGTATCTAATTCCGCATAAGCCGGTGATAGGGGTCGTGTGGATACTTCATAGTCTCCACATGAACAGCTGCAATAAAAGCGCGGCTGAGATACTAAGGCTACGTCCGAGAATCCACCGTATTCTCGGGTTTGAATGTTAGGTGCCGAGGGATGCTTTCCTGTAGTCATATGGTTGCGTTTTAGTGGCCAAACGTCGTCAGTTTTCCCATCTCCTGCATATCGCTCCAATACATTAATCTCCCAACGCAGACGAGTTCCAATATCTTTGACTCTGCACTGTAACAATTGCATCATTGTGATTTCGAATGTATTAACACGCTCACTGTCGGAGGGACAAATATCTCAAGACAACAGAACACTGATACCCTGAAAGGAAATCGCCTACATGTAATCAAATATCACGACATAAAACCTGAAAAGCCACTTATGAAGCAGACGTGCTTCACTAGCCAACATCGCTGAGAATGGGATTCCGGGAAATGATGAGCACAATGAAAAAGTTCGAGTTATGTATAGCGATGTGTTTATTTCAAAAGGATTTTTCTGTGCAAAGCTTGTTCAAGCACAGCGAAATGTGAAGTCTGGCTTTTCAGTCCATACCACAACTCTGGAGTCAATGCATCATTGCAAAATTTTCTTTAACCCGGAATGTCTTCATTGCTGAATAAATCTTACTAGACTTGTATACAGCGGGAAAACTGCATGATGTCTCCATTATATCTTGGAGAACATTCTATGGTACATTGGTGGATGAACACATACTATGGAATTACAATGAGCTTAGAAAACCTATGCTTATGCCGTCGCTTGAATTATCTCAGACGACGGTCCGTACTCAAATCGAAGGAGATGCAAACCTCAGAGCCGACATTCAATATTGAGCCGTCCAATACCAGGCTTGCGGTTGGCGTTATGACTAGACATTCTATCCTATCTTCGGAGCGAGAAAAAAAACTTGAGAGCTGACACTCCGTGATTTTGTAGGTTATCATACTGGGGTCATTGCGAGTCTACCTGCATATCCCCCGAGTAGAGGATCATGGGTAAATACAAAATTGCAGCCATCCATGTGGTGTACCAGAAAAGTGAAGCTATTTTACTTCCCATCAGATCATTATTTGCTAATTTACAGTGCAGCTTTTGCGAAGAAAACGCCTAAGTCAAAAAATCGAAAATCTGGACGAAAAATCGTCCAAAATATGCGTTTTGAAAATGACGTCACTGTGACGTCATCATGGCGCTATAATGGAGTTTTTATTTAACATTTTCAAGTACAGCTTGATCCAAATAGTGTGTTAAGAGTCAGCCCTCTAGTTCAACGGGTAAGACAAAATGTCCCCGCCACAGGCCTGGACAGGTCCCAAATCGTCCAGGCCAGATAGGGTTAAAGAATATACACCTTACTTTCACAATCGAGAAAGTGAATTGCACAAAACTAATGGCACCAAATGTCGAGCATGCCTAGCATAAATGAACACAGGCTAGTTTCGTGCAAGACAGAAACGGTCAACAGTTTTCAATCAGCCGGTCAGCCATCATGATGTTGGTATCTTCAATCTGTATCATTCCCCAGTAATTATTATCTTTATTTTTCTCAAATGAATCTTCACGTGGTTTTGTAGAATATATTATCTCAATCGCGCTTTTATTGTGACTATTCACACGAGTACACGGTATTTCTTCGACTCTCGGTCTCGAGTTTGAGCGGAATTAGACTCAAGTTCCGAAAAGTAGCGCCACACGCTACGTTCACACTTTACCATTTGTGATATTTATCGCCGAATTTGATCATCTTTCCGCTAGGGCGACTGGGGATTGTCAAACCATTTTCATGACGTTGATTGAACTCGCATTTTTCACAGGATCTGGCAAGATATGTATACGTCATATGAATTGTTGACATATATAAGAGGAGAGTAAGCCATTCTATGATGTCACTATCCACAAATTGGTGGCTGATACCTTTTCAAACTTCTAATTACAAGCGTCTGGTTCGTCATTCATTATTCATCCGACGTCCATAAAATAATATTCGCGTCCATAATGGCAGAGTACGATGTAAATACCAAGATTGATGCTATCGCGGACTTCATAACAGGAATAGCACTTCTCCAAAGGCTAAGAATATTCGAGGCATTATAAAACGATTTGAAATTTCTGAAATCTCTACCTTTTCCATTTCCCAAATAATGAATAATGAACGTTCGATCCGTGATGCAGTCACCCATAGGGATAAGCTCATTAGCTGGAGTGCAGTCCAAGTCTACTTTTGGATTACAAAAGAATATCTCACCCAACGGCCCAATATACCAAGACCAGAATCCTGGTCCACTGTGCACGTAAGGCAAATGTTAGATACACTACATTAGCGAACCATGTAAGGCATAAATTGTATCTATCTAGCGATACCAAGATAGACAAATCCATCCTGGGTCAAAATTTTGCCTAATAATAATTTAGTTTGTTAATGCAAACCAAATGCAATCACGACGGCGTGACTGAGGCGTCTATTGCAGACCATTATCTGCACGATATGGTTTATTGCCCCACACCACCAAATGGTGAGATATATACGAGGTGGGAAAACTTGACGACGTATGACGACTAAAGAGTGACATATGCCGCTACAGGAAATCCTCCACAGCACCTCATATTCAGAATAGAATACGGAGGAATAGCCTTGGCATCTCAGCCAGGCTTTTATTGCAATCGTTCATGTTGAAACTATGAAGTAACCATACGCATCTAGCGCTGGTTTAAGCGGAATAAGATAAGCTAGTTCTGGAGCTGTGATGACAGATTAGCTCAAATAATTAACTCATCTAATTTTCATGGATGAGCATCGAGGGCGTCTGATAAAGTAAACGCCTCAATATAGGGTAAACATGACAAATACAAGATTACCCAGAAAAACTAACCTGTAATGTGTACAAAAAGCAAAGTCTAAGAATGAAGGATAGCTAGATCCCCTTTATAATATACACAGTCTGGCTTTGGAGAGATTCCATGAGCCAAGTTATATTCCACAGAAATATTTATTTCGTGTCAAAGAGGGAAGAGTTCGCGTTTATTTGATTGATGGTCGATCAGGTTTTCAACACGAAGCCATAAGTCACTATCACTGAAATCCAGGGAACGCAAATTATTGTTCGCGAGGTCGTCCGCGTTAGAATGAACGTCCATCGTTCATGGAGAAATCAGATTAATCATGTTGGCGTTGGAATGGAGCCAAACCTATCAAGGTTCATTTGAAAATAGATTGAGAATAGCTTTCCTCTCCAGAAATTGCCTCATTTATGAACTGATTATAGTTTGATGCCTCTTATTATATTCGTATCTGCATGGGCTCGAGACCTGCCACGCGATCTATTAAAATCAACTTCTGAGGAAACACGAATCCTCTGACGATGCCGAACATTGCTCGAGTATGTTTGCCATTGAAACTTGGTTTGTCTTTCTGGAGTTGTGCGCATTTGCCATCAGAATTGGAACATTTAAGAGAGTGAAATGGTTGGAAAATCAAGACAGCTCCGACAACGTAGCCTGGGGGTAGTAAGGTTAGGCGATTTCGGGCCTGTCAGTCAGTGTCATTTTGATGCTGGATAAATTATCCCTCCTCTCCAATCTCTCCAGCCACTCATCTGTTGGTCTATGTCTTCAACGATATGTCCATCCTCTGACGAAAGGCATTGTCACAGACTACATAGTACAATTATGAATAGGGGGATATCGGAATTCGCTGGCGTCAAAGTCCAGACATACGATTGGAATTTCTTAATCATTGGACACGTTCAAATATTAGTACAGTTTAACCTTCGATTCAACTTCGATTCAACTGCAAGTAGACTATCTTGCAGGCTCCATGTGGGCTTCCCGGTCGGTGTTTACTTTCTCTGACTTACAGATCTGACGATGCATATACATGTATGTATCATACATATAAGTCGACCGATCAGAAAAATACTATTGTACGAGTGTAGCGATTTTCATGACTGCTGCGACTGTTTATGACTAATTCGGCTCGAAAACTTAGTCATAATTTGTCTTCAATACAAGCGCCCGATCCGGCGTTCAGTAGTCAGTCGTCTCCAAACGTCAACTAGAATCAAATGTGCTATACGGACTAGTTAAACGCAGTATAACAAGGGTGGTGGTAAGTATGCAGGCGTACTGACAAGAAGTCATGTGAACCTACAGGCAAATATACTGACTGCATATTTCTAAAAACATCACAAGCACCAAAATTGATCCATTTCATGATTTGTATCGCAAACGAACCAGTCTCTTGCTGTATTGATTTTCTTCGAGCTAGCCATATGGGACTTTATTATTGCATGTTGTTGATCTGATTCCCATGAGATCTCGTTCTGTTATTTTTATCATTCTGTATATCCGTTTCGGGTTTCTTGAAAATGTGAAAATTTGATACGTATATCACACGGGATTGGATTGCAAGCGCCTTTGTTATATGTTGCTTGTGCCTGTACTAACCCTCACACACAATTTATATCCATGTTTTACGAGATGTGTATGTGTGAGACGTTTGGAGAACATATCAGTTGGGTAGAAATAAATCAATCAGGTATCACCTGGACGCTTCAATATATTTATCTCAGATCAGTGGATCTCAAATCGACGTATCTACGGGTAATGTTAGCAAACAACCATGGGAGAAAGATGGGACACTGGTATTTGGAAAGCAGGGTTAGTGAGCGAGTAGGATTTCACGTCGTTTGCAACAATTTTTCAGTCATATGACGTCGGTACCTATATGTGCCAGTACACGAACGTTGGAAGTTGGAAAACAAGTCCTAAATAATTTGTGAGTATGACACATCATCAACCCTCTGGTTGTATTTTTTCCAGTCCTTTTTGAGATGGCATTCTTTGAAAACTTGTAATAAAGATGCCCCCTTTAAAATGATTCCTCACATACTTGCTTGTCAACGCTGTGGTTCCATTCAGTGCAGGCGGTGACAGATAGTCTGTGGTCAGCTACGGACGGCAGGGATACAGTAAATTGCTTCTCAGGTTTCTGGTATTGGCATAACGGTGACCCTACGATTAGCTATACCACTGGAATTTAATATATTGTTATGATCGAAATACGAAGTCACCGTGGGTCTCCTAAGCTGCAAAAACGACATATTCCGTGCAAAGAAAATGTCGGCCGGTGTGCTGCGGTACGCTGTCCTATGCATAGAGTGTCCGGGGGACACTCCAAACTGGGGAGGAATGTCCTACAGACAATGTTAACCGGGTACGAGTGTCCTACGGACAACTAACACCTGGGGATTAATGTCCCACCCTGGAGAAGAGTGTCCGTGTTTCAACTGTTGATATGAAGATTATTTGGGAAGAGCGGTTGCGATGTTGGTTGGAGATGAGATGGTGTGTGTAGCTTAAGTAGGATTGGGTGGTTCGATGACGTCACAAGGACATCTTGTTGGGTATTATACCGATTTGCTTTACTTTCAAAATGTTTTGAGCATAGAGGATATTGTGTCGGTTGAAGCAAAAGACTTTTGTATGATTTGGAGCAACACACTTGATGGCACATTGAGGACGACAAATGCCTCAGTAATAGTATATATTCCGTGTTGGGGAACGAGGCGGGAGATTTGGGCTGATGGCGTCAATGCGTTACGTGTGGAGCTCCGTGTATCCGAACAAGCACACACATAGCCTGACGAAATATAGCACCAATACTATCACCAATGCGCACTGTGGACTTCGAATACATATAACCTTTGCCTCGAGACGACATCATCGCGTGCCTTGTTTGCGGTGTCTGTTTTGGCCAAAAATGTCGCGCAGGTTATCCATTGAAAACTCTCACTTTGTACGGACATAGGGTTGTTTTCATGACAGTAGTCTCACACAGACTGTTTAACCGTTCAGTGATCGTAGACAATGCGTATTAACCCGCATATTGACCTTTGACGTCACAGTCACGTGACCGGAGGTGACATTGGTTCCAGGTGGCCCTCCACAGTTTCGTAGTAATGGCCCCGGTCTAATTTCATAATACGATAGACTGCCCTTGTTCTGCTACATCATAATTCTTCTTGTCTTCTTAATAGCTTATATCTATAATACCATCCTATTCAGCATTATCAACGCTGCAAACGAGTACGTACAAATCGAGTGCTGGCTTCACCTGCACGCTGATCGGGATCATGGAGTAAATTTTGCCTTGCCTCAGTTATGCCCCTTGGGTGTGCCTAAAAATCGGGACTCATTTACGGGAAGAAAATCTGACAAAAAACGGGCAGGTTGACACCCACTTTTGACACCCACTTTTGTTTGCCTTTTTAAGTTGAGACCGGACCAGGGAACGTGAGTAAGAAGTTTAATTGAAACGCTCTTACAGATTAACCGAATTTGACCATTTTTCGACAGTTTTAAGGGGTTTCTAGGAAAAATGAAGCAAGCATAGAGGAGAATGTTCGAGTTTAATTTTTCTATAACATAGCAGTGTTATATCTTAAAATAATAGTTTCATCATGCTCTTTCAGCAAATATATACATATAAGTGATTTGGGTTGAAGGTTTTACGACAACTGGTGGCCGAAAACGGACCCATAGTCTATTCCATGCCGAATGGAAGAATCCCTGGAGTGCACCCCCAGCGCAATTGTATTTCCGGTACATTTTGTGTGCATGCGCAGGGTAAAAAGTCACTTCCGGTGAGGTGACTGTAATGTCTCAGAAGTCAAAGGTCAATATGTGTATTAATACGCATTCTCTACTACTATCCTCTGCGTTTAGCCTTAGCCATGCCCACGTTAATCTGTTAAAAGTAGGCCTAATCAGGAGTGTACAAATCGAATGCGTACAATATATATATATATACACATATATTACGTAATATGTGTATCTCTGGTACACATAAGAGGTTTCAGGGTATTTTTTTTCACAATGACTGTACCATTGGTACTTTTCGTACATAGTATTTGAAGCAAAGTTTTCATTTTGGATTGAAGTTACATTATCTTAGATGCGAAGGGAAAAGAAGAAAAAAACATAAAAAGATGGCTAGATGTTGGGTCGCATTCAGGCATGAAATTAACTTTCTGTCTTGTTCAATTATGTTGAGGATGGCACCACTGCTACAAAATTTAGGGTAACATTTTATGGTAGGAATATGAACTGTGAATAGTTTTAAATCTCTGCTCTTAATGAGAATGTTTGGTGTGGCGGATAGACACATATTCGAATGCCCTAACCAAACATGGCTTTAAGCATTACATTCAGATTATTAGATTCCGATCAACCCAATATTTCAGTGTCATATCGGTTAATTTTGGTATTACTCAAAGCGTACAAAAGAATTGATTAAGAATAAATTAATTTTATTTTCAATGGAAAACAAACGTGTAAAAGAAGTGTGAGATTGCGTTTCTCCTGTTTTAGAGCGTATGCAACTGAAATAGGGATTATAACATTGTACAACTTAGTAGCGACTGGTACAAGTATAGCAACGGAAGATATATAACAACAGTGGTACGGTATCTACACCTTCACAAGGATCAATTATATCATAATCACTGTTTCAGAGAATATAACGGTTAACGAGTCGCATACAAATTACCTTCTGACAAGATGACGTCATGATGATGTCATCAAAATAATCTTTCGAATTGTCCCTTCCTTTTTGATTAGAGTGTGACTTTTATTTAGAGAGGTACACTTGTGACCCAAGGTTAGCCATAATACCATTAGTCATTTACCCTGGTCTGTCAGGGTTAAACTGCATGCCAATAATTATACATATTAGATTCAATGCCATATGCTGATAATGAACGTGAAGCAAAATATCAATCCATAAAAATAGCCTGCTTACAGGAGCAAAAAACAACAATCTCTTACTTAGTAAACGCCAAAAATGTATAATTATTCACGGTAATATTAATTAATCCTTTTTGTTATTAGTTATTAATGTATAAATGTGTATTAAAACAAAGATGCAATCATTTTTTTGTAAGATAAGAGGAAAAAAATTGTGCAGTCCCGACTGGGTTCGAGCCTGTACAATGTCGAGCTCAAGTCTGGATGCTGATTATCCCAACATACTTACCCACAGCGCTATGACCTCGACAGCTCCCAACACCGTTTTCTAAAGGTGCCCAATACATGTTCATAATAGTGGTCAAATGGGACACTTGTCTTGTAGGACACTTACAACCGCCACTGTTGTAACGGCTTAGAGTGTCCGCTTGTCTAACAGTGTCCTACCCTATAGAATGGAGCGTAACACGGAGTTATGCCCTAGGACACTCCAATCCTTCCTAGGACAACCCTATCCTGGAGATGAGGGTGACCCTCATCTCCAGGTAAGAGTGTCCTACGGACACTCCTATACAGGGGGCATTCTTAGCCTCCACACCGGAACTCATCAGAGTGCGCAGCTGAGAAGATATGTTCTGTATGTTCTTGACGCATCGTTTCGTATTATGGTTTCGTCAACATTGTCTTCATGACTCTGTTGAACGCGTATATGTCGAAATAATGCAGAAAAAGCGTGACTACTCAACATCAATTGCGCTGTACCTGACACAGAGAGCTGAAAAATCACAGACTTATAAACATTGATACACACTAGTGAAATGTGAATTTGTCTGTGGCAACATACAGTGTTCAAAGCACATGTGTCCGCTTGTGTGAAGAGATGAAATACCCTTACATTATTACGCAAGCAGATGTTGCTGGTATCCATGTTTGTGTAAACAGAATATACACTTCAGATTCCAAGGAGAATTGACGCTTGCCTTATCGTTTGATCAAGGTTAAAATTGTTGAAAGTTTCAAACAAGCAACGTCCAAATTGTTGGGCATTGTTTCCGTGGATGGGTGTTGCTACATGTATCAATTGTTTTATAATATATAATAATAATCGTCGACCAATCGCGGAAATACCTAGAAAAATATCACGATATAGTTAATGTGATAGAAACATTATCTTATGATTTTAATTTTTCCAACATATCCGTGCACTGTTCGACTGTTTTGGACGTTCGCCAATGTCAAGGAATCTTTTTGTTTCAAGCGAACACACATATAAAGCTCCGTATATTTCCTTCATAATATACACAGTTCATCTCCAAAAAGATTGTACGATCCAAGATATATTGAATGACTCTTCCCACTTCCCTTATATGTGTTGTAATTTTTACCTGTATATGGCGAGATCCTGCTGGTGGACGTTTCGTCCCCGAGGCCCGTCCCCTGTACAGACCTTTTGGTCTTTGATATCTGTTGGCATTTGTTTGGGAAGTTGATGCTGGGTCGACATCGACCTCTCTCTAGATTTCTATCTAATACCGCTTATGCGGGTGCTAGGGGCGGTGTGGTCATATCATCCAAGTTGCCACATGAACAGGTACAATAAAAGCGTACCTGAGATACAACACATATCACGAATCGTTAGATTCTTGGTATGTGCTTTAGAATAGGTTAACCGGAAGACTATACTGTGGAGCATGTGGCTCTGTCAGTATGTCGGCACCTCTTCCCACTTCCCTTATATGTGTTGTAATTTATCGCAATGCAAGCCAACGAGGACAGCATTGTGAGGATATAAGTGTGCACAGCGCGGATTGTCGATCAGAAACCCGAATTATTGTTAGATGAGGCGTCTTGTTAAACATCTCCCACGATAATCGTAATTACGAAAGGGTTCATTTTTAATGGAGGATGATTGGTCACTGAAAGTAAGACTAATCGTGTTATCGGAGTGGTGGTGCCAACGCTATCGTGAATCATCTGGAGATAGATTGAGAATAGCAGCTTCTTTTCTCCTGCAGAAATTCTCCTGATAATGAACAGGTTCCAAATCCATGTCAAACAAAATTCTAAATACTCAAGCCAATAACTCAGTAATCCAACACATTAAAACATACACACATTAAAACTTATGCAACAAACCGGTTTCTCTCAAATAACCCAAGACACAGTCCTCCCGTACCCAACTAAAAAGATCTTCCACAGTAGTCGCTCGATAAAAAGAATCTCTGGACACTGGGATTTCCTGAATTTCAACTTCTTCTTTATTAACACGACGTTTCGCTAAGTCTGCCCTTAGCATTCTCAAGTGTAAAAAGAATCTCTTACAATCTTAAAATCTATACAGTTGATAAGAATATGTTTCACTGTGAGATCTGCGTGACATAAAATACACCTTGGGACTGGCTTTTTTTGTAAATTTTCGTGAGTTAATCGTGTATTGTCGATTCTACATCGCCTGATCATGGCTTGATCGAAGCGTTTCTGGCTGTTCAGATGAGTATAACCTGCAGTTGTTTTGAACTCATGAAGTTTGTTATTATTCACAGCATCCCATAAAGATTGAAACAGCCCTCACACATAAGTACAGATAGAGGGTCTGAAATCGCTATATGGGATTCCAACAGGATCAACCTCATCATTTAGGGCTGCCTTAGCCAGTCTGTCAGCCTCAGAATTACCTTTGATGCCAACATGACTAGGCAACCAACAAAACACGATATCAATCTGATGATGGAACCTTCGGTCATATGATTGTAGAATACAGTGTCGAGGGATGCTTTCCGGTAGAGTCATATGGTTGCTTTTTAGTCCCAGACGTCGTAAGTTTTCCCATCTCCTGCATATCGCTCCAATACATTAATCTCCCAACGCAGACGAGTTCCAATATCTTTGACTCTGCACTGTAACAATTGCATCATTGTGATTTCGAATGTATTAACACGCTCACTGTCGGAGGGACAAATATCTCAAGACAACAGAACACTGATACCCTGAAAGGAAATCGCCTACATGTAATCAAATATCACGACATAAAACCTGAAAAGCCACTTATGAAGCAGACGTGCTTCACTAGCCAACATCGCTGAGAATGGGATTCCGGGAAATGATGAGCACAATGAAAAAGTTCGAGTTATGTATAGCGATGTGTTTATTTCAAAAGGATTTTTCTGTGCAAAGCTTGTTCAAGCACAGCGAAATGTGAAGTCTGGCTTTTCAGTCCATACCACAACTCTGGAGTCAATGCATCATTGCAAAATTTTCTTTAACCCGGAATGTCTTCATTGCTGAATAAATCTTACTAGACTTGTATACAGCGGGAAAACTGCATGATGTCTCCATTATATCTTGGAGAACATTCTATGGTACATTGGTGGATGAACACATACTATGGAATTACAATGAGCTTAGAAAACCTATGCTTATGCCGTCGCTTGAATTATCTCAGACGACGGTCCGTACTCAAATCGAAGGAGATGCAAACCTCAGAGCCGACATTCAATATTGAGCCGTCCAATACCAGGCTTGCGGTTGGCGTTATGACTAGACATTCTATCCTATCTTCGGAGCGAGAAAAAAAACTTGAGAGCTGACACTCCGTGATTTTGTAGGTTATCATACTGGGGTCATTGCGAGTCTACCTGCATATCCCCCGAGTAGAGGATCATGGGTAAATACAAAATTGCAGCCATCCATGTGGTGTACCAGAAAAGTGAAGCTATTTTACTTCCCATCAGATCATTATTTGCTAATTTACAGTGCAGCTTTTGCGAAGAAAACGCCTAAGTCAAAAAATCGAAAATCTGGACGAAAAATCGTCCAAAATATGCGTTTTGAAAATGACGTCACTGTGACGTCATCATGGCGCTATAATGGAGTTTTTATTTAACATTTTCAAGTACAGCTTGATCCAAATAGTGTGTTAAGAGTCAGCCCTCTAGTTCAACGGGTAAGACAAAATGTCCCCGCCACAGGCCTGGACAGGTCCCAAATCGTCCAGGCCAGATAGGGTTAAAGAATATACACCTTACTTTCACAATCGAGAAAGTGAATTGCACAAAACTAATGGCACCAAATGTCGAGCATGCCTAGCATAAATGAACACAGGCTAGTTTCGTGCAAGACAGAAACGGTCAACAGTTTTCAATCAGCCGGTCAGCCATCATGATGTTGGTATCTTCAATCTGTATCATTCCCCAGTAATTATTATCTTTATTTTTCTCAAATGAATCTTCACGTCGTTTTGTAGAATATATTATCTCAATCGCGCTTTTATTGTGACTATTCACACGAGTACACGGTATTTCTTCGACTCTCGGTCTCGAGTTTGAGCGGAATTAGACTCAAGTTCCGAAAAGTAGCGCCACACGCTACGTTCACACTTTACCATTTGTGATATTTATCGCCGAATTTGATCATCTTTCCGCTAG
>JAVTVY010042444.1:0-19247 GCA_036873755.1 Hanleya hanleyi
TGATCCTATTAACATGGTACAACACCTATAGATTATGTTTATTACTAGGACGTCAGCGAAATCCTAATGCTTCACTTTGATACCTCACTCGACACAATCGGACCCCCATACCCCATATAGGTATTTTCCCGGATTTTCGATAAAGTCCGAGTTCCGTTTTTTTTCAGGAAAAAATTTACATGCACTAACCCAGCCATAAAATACCCCTTCACCTAGGCTTCACTTTGATACCTCACTCGACTCCATTGGACCATTAGGGACTCCCCTACATCCCAAAACGGCTATTTTCATAGCCTTCGGCCACCGCGCATGCGCAGAAGGCCGATATGTCAACCCCACACCCAGCCCATTAGATGCCCCTTCACTTTGATACCTCACTCGATCCCATCGGACCATTTTATCTAGGGACTACTTTTTCTCCGCGGAAGCTTTTTCCCGAGACCGAATCACCGCCAAAACCGCTGCCAGACCGCATCACCGCGGTTGAATACATCCTGAATACATCCCCTGCAGCAATTGGAACTCTCCTGGATTGGAGGTAGCTTTTGATCTTTCTGCCGGAACTATACTGCACTTGACCTCTGTGACCCTCCCGTGACCTCCCTAATATGCAAATTTCTGAGGTCAATGAGACTCTATTTACGCTTTGTATACTACTCATTTCCATACGATAACTTTTGAAAACCGTAAAGATTCTTGCTCTTTCCAAATTTGGTGTGTTGGTACCTTGCCTCCAGATCTGACTTGAGATTGTATTCGTGTCGATTCGAGTAAAGGTGGCGTCACCTGAAGGCTAGTGTTTCCAGACAATAACCGATTCAATAATTTGGACCGATTCTTTCCAAATTTGATATGTGGGTACCTCACCTCAATATCTCGCTTGGCATTGTTTTTCATGCCGATCAACATATAGGTGGAGCCACCAATTTATCATTATGTTTCCGGAAAATAGCATTTAAAAACTTGAATGGATTCTTTCCAAATTTGGTTTACGGGTACCTTGCCTGAAGGTATCGCTTGGGATTGTTTTTCATGTCGATCTGCTTGACGCCACCTGTGGGCCAAATTTACATTTTGGTAAAACTGAACAGATTCAACTTTCTATTTCCAATGTAAGGGGATGTTGTCAGATCTCGGTTGGGATTGCTTTTCGTGCCAATCCGCCTATAGGTGGTGCCACCTGTGGGCCAAGGTAAAATTGCATTTCCGGACAGTAACTTTTGAAGACCTGAACAGATTCTTTCCACATTGGTGCGAGGAGCCTTCCCTCAAGTTATCTTTTGGGAATGTTTTTGTGCCGATACGCCTACAGGTCACACCCCCTGGGGCCATGTTAAAATTGTTTATTCTAAGTTTTACGTTTTCACTCTCTTCACAAATACCGGTAATAAATGTTTTCTTCACTTAACATGCAAAAGGGATGCCTCCTCGATTGTATTCGATCGACTGTATCTAGTTACTCTAGTGCATCACACCATTTTGCAAGTCTCCATCCTTCACAGTTGGTATACGAATTAAGATTTCTCGTATACCAATGCTGCCGAGGACGCGCGTGCCCATATACCAACGCAGTCAAAGACGCGCTTGCAACACCTGCAGGCAAAGACTGTTTCAGACGAATTTGTCTGTGTGAGTTTGTATGCGTGAGTTCCACCACTTGAACAAGTTGTGTGAGGCAAATTAGTGTATTTGTGGATGAAGATAAGAAATAAATTATCATTGGAAGCTTTATATGCCACATAAACAGGAACGTCAGAATGTCAGCTAAGTATTTCATCCAGTGTATTGTTAATCGCGGAAAAGGTCGAAATCGAATCAACACTGCACGTCCAACTCACGGATATGTTACGTTGTTCAGCGTTGAGTTATGCCTGTTTTTCATTCGGGTTGGTGATATATGTTAAACCAACCAGGAAATTAGCTCTTCAGTGTGACAAATTTGTGAAAATATTTGTCTTTTCGACGAAATACCAGCCTGTATACCCACGCAAAACTATGGTATAACTCATTATATTATCAGGTGGTGGTCAAGGAGTTGAATATAAGCACACCATCGACGAATACGTCTACTTACTCCCAAACAAGATTTACTCTGGAAGATTAATTTAACAACCACAAAACGTTTCTCAATGAAAGAGGTGTTTGTCTTACAACCAATCATAACGATATACCGAAAGAGTACGGGACTCCCAAAATGCATAAATCACCAAACAAAGCTAGATTCTTAGCTGGATCTAGCAGCTGCACCGCCAAGCTTCTTTCAACCCTGTTGACGAGGGCACTTCATAAGGTAAAAGCATTTTGGGGAAAGGTACTGCGCCACTTTTTCTGGCATTGAATGTATGGGGAAAAATATGGAAAACGAAAGAACTTGATGCTAAAGGTCACATACCGTACAGGGCTGTATCCATATGGAATTACTCGACTGTCTATAGCACAATCACTCATCAGCACCCCATTGTCCGTCTTAGTTCTTTAATAGTATCGGTGTTCAAGGAAACTGAACGCCGATATATTTATGTCAGAAGCCATAAAGCATTCCTCAGCTCTACTATACATACAAGGAATATCATTCATTGGATGTTTCTTTGTTTATAGATTTGCTCGAATTTCTCATTAATAATATCTATGTGAAATTTGTCAATACAATACAGCATATAGGTATTCCAATGGGTACCAATCGTGCACCCCTTTTGGCTGACCTTATCTGTTCTATTAGGAATACTACTATATTAAAGACTCTTTCAAATAAAGATTATTTCAAATTCTGTTCGTTCTCATTCACCAAACACTACATAGACGATCTTGCTGTGGATAATCGCTATATAATGACGCAGTGGAGGATATATATCCACCTTCACTGGATTTGAAGGAAACTACAGATGGCCCTAGCGGCACATCTTATTTAGACCTATATCTCTATAAAAATGAAGCGGGCCTTCTCTCCCGTCGACATTACGACAAAAGAGACGATTACAATTTCGACATCGTAAACTATCCCTATCTGGACAGTAATATACCAGAGGGACCTGCAAATACATATCTCGCCTATTAGCATTTGCTACATCATGTGTTAAATGTGGCGATTTTAATCAACGTCACAAAACATTTCTGTAGAAACTTGTAAAACAGGGGCTATATCATTAAGTGCCTCCACTCGAAGTTTCTCAAATGTGGCGATACATATCGCATGCGATACATTTCGTAACTTGTAACTAATTCCGCTTAATCCGGGACTAGGGGCCGTATGAACCTATGCATTTCAAGATCCCCATTGTGTTCGTATAATCAGTCACAATCAAATCGTGACTGAGATACATCATACTCTAGATAACGACTTTACAACGTATATCATATGGATTAAGAATACTGATCAGCGATACGGATTTGATATTTTTGGAACATCGTGATGTCTTGATGGCATCATTGAAAACTGTTGACTGCTTCTGTCGTGCAGGAAATTAGCCTAGTTTTATGTATACTATGATTAACCCTTTAATTTGATGCAAATGTATTTATATGAATTAGGTCTTTGGATTATGGACGTGGAAATTCTTTAATGGACGGCTAAATATTGAATGACAGACGCTTGTATATATTATATTATACCCGTCTAATATTAACTGGATTACACGCATGATACTCCAAATATCAGTGTGAGAATATAACTCAATCTACTTCCATATAATACTACTGTATCAAATACAACGCTGTGTGAGGTTTTGCAGCAGATACTAATCGATCGATGTTTAAAAGTTTCAGCATGCCTATATGGAGGTAAAAAACGTTATTTCCTAAACGGAAAAGCTACCAGGAGGGGTATTAGGTTAAACTATCGGCAATGGTTACTCAACAAAGCTCGATTCAAACTCAGGCTAGGGAGTTGAAACTTTCCTTTGTATATCTCTGCCTCACACGCTATCAGAAAATGTAGAATATTCCAAGATGAGCGGCTTAATGACGTCACAGTGACGTCATATTTTCAAAAATGCATTTTTGGGTTGATTTTTTTGTCAAGTTTTTATTTATTTTGTTTGTTTATGCCATTTTCTCCAGGAAAACTACATAATTGGAGCCATATGGTGGGGGAAATTGACGACGTCTGGCGACTAAAAAGCAACCATATGACTCGGCAGGAAAGCTTCCCTCTGTACCTCACATTCAGACTCGAGAATACTGTGGATTCTCAGACGTGGCTTTAGTATCTCGGCCGCGCTTTTATTGCAGATGTTCATGTGGAGATTATGAACAGAAGTATCCGCACCGGCTTAAGCGGAATTAGATACGCTATAGCTCGGGAAATAATAATAACTCAGGAAATAATTCTGGACACATGTGAAACATGTTTTTCAGATAAACGATGAAAACGCACCTTTTTAGTTAAACACTCATGGCTTCCATTTTGCCATTAGAGACCTTTAGTTACAAGTTTTCTGACTAACTTATAACTTGTAACTTGTAGCTATAAGTTACAAGTTACAAGTTAGGTGTTTTTAGTTTAGTTTGAATTTATAATGAACAACTTGTAACTTGAAACGTCTGTTACTGTTGCTTTTGGTAGAATTCGACACAGCATTCGAAATGGCGTTTAAATGCACCGAATTTAGTTTCGAAAATACTAAGTGGATGGTGCAGGTTATTATATGGACACTGTCACACATGTGTATGCCATTTTGGTATGCATGAACGCCACGTTTACACTCTACTGTGGAAAAAGAATAAAGAACACTTAACATTGTAAATCGTTTGTAAACTGTATTTCATGAAATATGAAATGGAATCTGATGGGCAGACATAGACATCTGTATTGATGTGAAACAATTCAGTGTTGAGAGTGTATGTAAGTGAAGTACTACATCTATGTAACGAGCGCTCTCATTGGTCGGTGATGAGCTAGAATACTAACACACTTCAAATGCTTGTTCACCGGCCCAGATTAGGCTGCAGCAAGAGGCCATATATCACAGTTACCTCAAACAAATGTCTGAAATAAAGAATCTGTTTTTACATCTACCAACAGTCTATCTCTGAAAAATGAGAATGTATCAATTCAATATACATTTCGAAGAGACGAATATCATTTCATTTTCACATCAAATTACATCACATAAACTCTGGTTCCTAAAGTTTATGTTTGGTCTGTCAGAAAAAGGTGAACTCAAACTCCAACAGTAACTACGTAGTAAATGTCGCTGAAATATGTTTTTACACTAATTTTGTAGACTTCTCAAAATGTCCAGAAAAGCCATACGTTCTTGTCGTTCCTGTCTCACTCTTTCTCCCTTTTCTATTCGCTCTGCCTCAAACCTGTCCCTCTCCAGTGACAATTTTTCCTTCTGAAATTCCAGTTCTTCTCTTCTCTCACTGATCTTCTCTTCCTTTATCTTGGACTTCGCATCTCTCTTTTCAGTCAAGAACTCCAGCAAACTGTCTGTTAAGGCTGTTTTCTTTTTGGTGGATTTAACTTCTTGAGTTGTGGCAGCTGAAAATCATGAAGAAGTAGGCAAAGATTAAATTCTCTAAACAAAAATGTAAATTTCTAGTATAAATCTGATAATAGCAGTCAACACTTCTGCAGTTTGTGGACGGTTTGAAAACACAAACAAAACTATATCATCACAGGCCAACCAGGGGAGAATTGGTGCATGAACTTTGTAAAATAGCCTATAGAATAGACATGATTGCTGATCTGCCAACATCTGTAACTGCAAAATGGATGGTAACTTCATATACAGTGTTTGATTTGTGCATCCGCAGTGTCAAACTGAAGTAGTGAGTTGAGAATTAGATATTTTTATCCATTTACATGCATGTATAGCGAAACACATGCTTTCCACAGAACCTTATACATATCAGGTAATCAGCTAAACAGCAACAAATATTTGCTCACATTTGGTTTTAACCCCCTGTATAGCCTGCTCTCTGATCTCTAAGGCCTTTTCTCTTGTTTCTTCATCCTTTTTTTTCTTCTTTTCAGCGCCTTCCTGTTTCTGGTTTTCACTCTCACTCATTAAATCACTGATTTCTTGCAGAAGAACGGATTTTTCGTTGTGCTCTTCTTCATTACCTGATCCGTAAGGATATAGAAAGACAAAATATTTTAACTTCTACAATTCAGTAAATCAGGAGATTTAAATATTAGCGAAAAGCATTTTGTAAATCAGGATTTAGACATATATTTACTCATGTCATTGTCAGGAATGGTAGTTTACAACAGGTTACCAAGGGTATGTATAAGCTTATATAAGTTTTCGGCAACATTAAATGATAGTCAGTTAGTGGGACATACTATGCAGTGAGTAATGTTTTAACCAATGAAATCAACCAAAAATGAAATTAACCAAATAGGTCCTCAAATGACCCAACCAATGAGACAGTGGTCACCAGAAAATAATTAATTGTTTTGATGCTTTGATACCACAATTCACAATTTCCCACCTATATCCTCCACTGAAATGTGGTATAAAACACAATAAATTTTTATGGCTATTTTTCTCTATTGCCTATCAGCTATGTTTCAAATTCCGAGACAATTGGAATATATTACAATTGTGATTATCTATATGATGAATGGGTGACTACCCCCCCCCCCCCCCCCCAACCTCCAATATTAATTTCATTTTATAATTAGTACTAATTCATACAGACAGCTTCAAGAATATTCAATGCACTCCCACCAAGCTAGGGTGGCAGCATCAATTTCTGAGATATAGCTATGTCAAGGACAATATATGAAATTATATTATATTTTTGCATGTCAATTATGGTGACCAATCAATACCCCCCAACCCTGTTCCATCAATCAAGATATTTCTTCTACACTAAAGAAAAAAGCAGACTATTACCTCGACACAAGTTCCCTTTCTAGTCTCCTGAATTGCGTCACAAGAGTTGTGGTTCTTTGCCTTGCCCTCCTGGCATCAACACCCATATGAACACATTTCCCTGCGACTGTACGCCAACCCTCTGTACCACTAATGAAAGGATTAGTCATCTGCCGGTTTGAATCGGAATGGGGTTTTTCTTGATTGAATTGTTGCCATAATTCTGCTGAAAATAACAGGATTTAAAATATCACCGAATTGATGATTGTAGAATGTTAGCATAATTTGGTAACTATTTGGGATTTGACGATATACATATTACATGCTCAAAATAAGGGGTTGAAGGAAGAGGGAGGCTGTCTCCAGGCTATTTCAAAATGAAACTATATTTCTTCCATTTAGCATGATGGACATAGAGATGCACACTAAACCAGACACTCTAAAATATGGAATTGGCCCTTATTCTCAAAATTCCAGTTAAGAGCCTATAGAGAGAGGATGTATTCACTGGCGAGCTCACAAACTGAATTTCCAAAGCATTTCCCACAGAATGCACTATAACTGGGAGCCATTTCCCCCTCCTCCTCTCTTCCCTCACATAAATCCCCTCACCTCCACCCACTCACTCACTCACTTAGATAGAAAACATCAAATACCCTACAAAAATTAAAGGCATGGGCATATAACCCCCCCCCCCCAGCTGTCACAGTCAGAGTTTCTGGGTTATAGCTATATTCTGCCTCTCTACTCCGATCAGTAACACATTATCTAAATTACAATCTCTCTAATTTGCCAGAATTTGATTGAGAACAGCTCTTGGTACCAGGCGCAAGTTTGGATCGACGAACTCATCCCTTGGCCTTAGCTCCGGTGAAGCGTTGTTCTATACTACGTGAGAACACCGCTACGGATGCAAACCAGCCACGGGATAGAGATGTTGGGGAAATGTCGTACGGCTAATATTTGCCGAACCAATTGACCATAACCAATAAAATAATTCGATTCTATGTCCACTTACCTTTCATACAAGTACTTGTTTGTGAGTGATTGTCCGTTTTTAGCTTGGCAAAAGATCTAAACTCGGGCGAGGGGGTAAAACTGTCCAAATCGCCGCCATCTTGCATCGATCAGAACGCCGATTACGCGCCACATCAACTCGCGATAAACGCAACACGCACATGGTGAGATTTGACGCACACAACGGTAGACGATGAAGAATGGAGTGCTCAAACTGCCATTCTCTCTTTGAAAAAAACCCAAGCCAGAAGAGTTACAGAAGATCGAAAGTAGATTCATTGTATACGCCAAATACTGCGAAAGCACTGTTTCCAGCCTTAAGTGGACAGAGTTTCATTTGCATCAATTGTTCAAAAGCCAAGCATTGTCTCACAACCGTAGACAGCGGCATCGGGAGGCGAAAAAGACGACTCAGTTTCTTGTCACCCAGGAAGGGCGCCATCTCATTTTCACCCAGCGCGAAGAAGCGAGACAGTAAGGTGACACCCAAAAAATATGTCAAGGATGTCAGGAAATTGATAGTTTCGGCAATACAAAAGTCCCATTATGAAAGTGCCATTCGCCACATGGTGCACGACAGTGAATCTGGCAGGAATGCATTCATTTCAGTTCTACCTGAGCTATTGAACAATGAGGTAAAAATCGTACAAGAAATGAATATAAGTATACACAAAAATAATCGTCTAATCAGGGCCAAAGTATCTATACTGGAAAATTTTTTTTTTTTTTCTTATGGAAAAATATATCTTGCATTCCTATAATTTATCTTTGAATATTTCAAAAGAGTGAAAATACAAATTCTGGTCGATATTCTTTGATCAAGTATTAAATCGAGATGTCATCGTACTGACAAGAAGTCATGACCCCACAGGTCAGTACACTGACTGCTTTTATATTTCAGCGCTGATTTTGATGACTTTAATCTTAATTCCACTAAAAGAAATTCCAACCAGGGAATAATGGCAATTTTTTTTCACATTTTCAAACTTTTTTCCTGACTTCAAGATTAAACATTATCTATTCAATATATTTCAAAATTCAATTGAAGAAATGATGTAATTAAGGACCTGTCAAGAAATTTGTGCACGGAAATAGGATTTAAGAGAAGCTGAATATTCCAATCACTGGAATTCCTCCGTGAGCTAAACCCGTCCATACTCACGCATTACATCTATGTCCAAATGAAAGCCAATTCCTAACATCTATGTTGCAATGTATTCCAATCACTGGAATTCCTCCGTGAGCTAAGCCCGCCCATACTCACGCATTACATCTATGTCCAAATGAAAGCCAATTCCTAACATCTATGTTGCAATGTATTCCAATCACTGGAATTCCTCCGTGAGCTAAGCCCGCCCATACTCACGCATTACATCTATGTCCAAATGAAGGCCAATTCCTAACATCTATGTTGCAATGTATTCCAATCACTGGAATTCCTCCGTGAGCTAAGCCCGCCCATACTCACGCATTACATCTATGTCCAAATGAAGGCCAATTCCTAACATCTATGTTGCAATGTTCGCATCATACGAATGATGGTTTAATGTCGGGTTCACTTCCTCCTTTCTCTCCCGCAAAGATTTTTTTTATGGAAATGATATTTGAAAGAAAGAATAAAGTATGCAGTAGCAGAAATCAAGCCCACAATTTTGTTTCAGAGCGAGTCCTACAAAGTCAAATACAACAGCTCAATAGTATACAATTGAAATTCATTCATTTGCTTTTACATATTTAACAATTGAGCATAAACATCCATGTGGTTTCCATCAGGACGTGTAGTTTGAATAATATACCCCCTTGAGAAAATCTGGTTCACAAATTGAGCCTTCATGTGTTGGATAAGCTTAAGGAATTGGGCTAATAACACATGGACTCTTTGTATGGTTTTCCTCTATTGCCAGTTCATGTTAGTGTTCCATTTTATAGAAACGCAGAGTTCACAGATTGAGCACTTCTGGGTTGTATGGTTGTTTTCTTTTGCATGTATTCTCCTAAGTGTGATTATAGTATAGGAATATCTGTAATTTACCCTGGGACAGGCCAAATAAATTGAATTTCCCAGGAAAGTTTGATTCACAGATTTAGCAATTGTATGGCTGTTCTTTCATTTATGTATTATCATAGGTGTAATAAGTACACGGGCATTTGTGTGGCTTTCCTCAGGACAGAGTTCGATATAAGAAAATCCCTTGGGGAAAGTCGGGTTCACGTATCGGGCATTGCATAGGTTTATTCTCACGACTATTTCATCATTTGCCGAATAAGCTCAACGATTGGTACTAAAATATAATCACACGTGGAGCATTTGAATGGTTTTCCTACAGCGAGAGTTCATTTAAGTGATGAGTGTCTTGAGAAAGCTGGTTACACACATTGGACACATGTATGGCTGTTCATTCTTCTATGTATTCTGATAAGTGTGATACGCGGATGGGCCACTGTGTGTTTTTTTCCATGACAAAGTTTGTCAGTATGAGTTACTTTTCCTCTTGTATGTCCACAAGTGTCAAAGCAGCAGATATCTTTTTTTTGTGTTCATAAATTATCAGCTGATTTTGGCCCTGAAAGTAATTCCCAATTGGGATTGTATTCTCCGATATGGAGGGTATGTAAGGCCCAGGCCGTCTATCTGTCTATCTATAATTATATTATTAAAAACTGATTACGAGATTTGGCAAATTGCAAGGTTTTGTATATACATGTATTATATTTTACATATAGATTCATAAGTGTAATCACACATGGAGTAATTGTATGGTTTTCCTGCTGTGACAGTTCACTTTAGAGTTGAATTTCTCAGAAAAATTTGATTCACAGATTGAGCAATTGTATGGCTGTTCTCGCTTTTATGTATTCTTATACATGTAGGTGTAATAAGTGTATGAGCATCTGTGTGGCGGCTTCCTTAAAACAGAGTTTGATAGAATAATATCCCTTGGGAAAATCAGGTTTATGGATCGCGCATTTGCATAGATTTCTTTTCACGAATGCTGTTGCATCATACACTGAATAAGCTCAATGACTTGTGCTTTTATATAAGCACACGTGGAGCATTTGAATGGTTTTCCTACAGTGAGAGTTCACGTAAGTGATGAATGTCTTGGGGAAAGCTGGTTTCACATTAAGTGGGTTTTCTTCGATGTTTTTCATAAGTGTAATAAGCGGATCTGTTATGATTATACTATTGGAATTTGAAATATGATTTCAAGGTTTGGCAAATTGCAAGGTTTTGCATATATTTTATAATTATATATAGATTCGTGGAGCAACGTCTTCAGAAGATCTACTAAGTCAACCGTTCTCCCTAGATTCCCTGGGACAGTTTTCCTGGGGAAAAATAGTCGATGAGATACAAGAAAGAACTCCGGTTACAGCTGCAGCACTTCATGGACTGTTCCCACCTGCCAGTACAGTGCAAAAGTCTGTCCCAAAAGGAGGGCGACATTACAGGTATCATATTCGCGTCATACAATTACTGGCAATATGATAGTTGGTGAACATCCTTGATATAAAGTTGAGTCTTTGAGTCAGATTCCTGCAATTTTATCATGTAAGAATATGTGTTTTTTTTTTTATGGAAACATTTTATTGCGTTCGGATTTCATATACAAACGAAATACCACTTGTATACATGTAAATCTAATATACCTTCAACTCTAATTCACTGTTTTAAGGCCAATGGAGATGAAAGAGGCAGAAGAACTTCTCAACGAAAGAATGGGTATGGCCATGGCAATAGCCATGTACACAAGGTCGCCCAAGAAATACAAGTTCATTCAGGTTAATAAACTTACAATAAAATGTCTCCTAATGTGGTTCCTTACGATTTCATTCTGTGCCAAATCACTATACCATATTATAGGCTATACCTATTCCATTGCGTTTTCTTGATAATTCTTTCCAGCAATGTACGATTAAGCAACTGAATGTTCCCAATCTCAATAAATTCAGTGAATCAGTTTTTCTCAGAAATGCACCAATTGAATATTAGAATTGATGACGAAGCTTCCGTGATATTTTTGCTATTTTTCTGAGCGAAGGTACATTGGTGTAGAGATGTGGCGGCAAGGATGCTCGCAAAAGGTCTTTACCACATTGAACCACTTTGGGGTGAGCCAAGGACACTTTGCCGCCAAGGCCCATGTGGATTTGATCAGTGCTCATCACACTGATCAGATCTTTGAATGGAAGTCATCGATTGAGGTACATAAATTATCGAAATAGCCGACCCATTTCAATCATTAATTGTATATCAGTTATAGATACTTGATGCAAGAATACATCGATATTCATTAATGGATGTTGGCGTTTCAATATTGAGTGTGAAACATCTCGGCTATCATGTGTCCATGCAATGTATGCTCTTGCATTTATCTAAATCCTGTGTGTAGCCTCTTTAAAGTGCATGGTTTTTTAAAACAATGTAAAGTAAAATATGACTGACAATCACTTGTAAGCGTTGTAAGGTATACATAATACCGATAATGTTGTTTATGTATTTGGATGATGCATATACAATGTTAATCCGTCGTCACTCTGTTTTAATCTGTTTTTGTGTTATACAAATTACCTATCTGTGGCTTAGTTCTGCCCAAAAGTTTCAAATTCACATTGTTTTCAGAATGACCAAGATTCAAATGGATATACTCTCGGGTGGGATAACGTACAGATCCAGACGAAAGCCAAGCATCAGGGTGTCGGTCCTGGAAGAGAAAACAAATTTTTCTTTTGGGGCATGTGTTTTGCCGCGGAAAACCGAGTTCCGACGAGCCAACTCACCACTGTAGACACAATTCCTGCCTGCGAGTTGGGTGCCTGGCAGCTAATTCCAGATCCACAGGATTACAAGCAGCTGCGGGATAGGATGGTTTTTGTGACGAGAAGAATTCTATCTGAACACATTCCAATCCTGGAAGATGTGCCTATCCCACAACACATGAGTCATGACAAAAGCGTAGATATGAAAAAGTCAAGCAATGTGGTGTGTGCCAAACATTAAGCATTCTTCTTACGCTAATTAAAGTTCATATTCATTCATATGCATGACATTGTGGTATTTATATTCCACTAAGATATTTAAAATATCAAATGACATATTTGAATCGCCATATATCAACTCGTGTTTAAGTTTTCTATACATGTGCTGTATGTGTTTCCTTTTAGTACATTCATTACCGTTGAATCTATTTTTATTGCTTCAAAGGTTAACTTGGGAGTGGTTGAAGCAAACCCATGCTCAACTGAAGGTTGTTCTCAGATAATGAAATTCCTTCAGGATTTCATTCCACGACCAAATGGAGATTTTGTTCCCATTCTATGTAATGGTGACAATACCAGCGTGGAGCGGATGCGCGGCAGCAGACGAGGTGCCGTTAATGGTATTACTCCGCAGGATAGATTGATGGGATTGGAAGAGTGCCCACAAGAATTTCACAAGGAGGCTCTCTAGCTACAAGTATGACATCTATGCATAATCACATTATGGACAATCAAATATGGGATAATTTCTGCGCAGGCAAACACTGGTGATGTCCCGTCACTTTTAATCGATGATGGGGCTTGGTCGTCACCATTTATTCGTATTATTGGTTCCATTAATGGGTGATGGCCATCACGATGATTGAATTCAATGATGGTTCTGATTACCGTGTAGTCACCTTTTTTGTCGATAGCTATCACGATTGTTTTGACTGGGTGTAGTAGATTATTGTTGAACATTTGTTAACGGAAAGATCAGCGCTTTGTGGGAAATATGGATTTGTTTTCCTTATCCATACACTGTAAATCACATGCTTAGTGTTAGAACGCTAAAAGTGAGGTTCATTTTAAGAATACGATTAGAGTTTGAACATCTTTGTGTTTGTATTCTGAACGCTTATAACGTTTATAACCTAAATACCTAAATTAGGCTAAAACGTGTTCTTAAACTGATTTCCTTTTTAACATTCTAACACTAATTATGTGAGATACAGTGTACTTTCGATCAGTTGAAACTGCATCAAATCTACAAAACAAGAAATACACACACACATATATAGGATAAGTTAGTGAATTCAACATTCCTTTGTCTTATTCAATTATCATACAGGATTACATGAATCGCTTCTACTTTGGAGGAAGTATAGCTTCCAGGGGTACGTTGAGCAATTTGAGAGTAGAGTTTGGGCATAACTCGCTGAAGAAAAACGTTATGGACAATTTCAAACATTGCTGGGAAATGATGCAGGTAAGAATTCAATGTAATTGTGTGTAATGGAACAGTTTTGTGGCAACAGCCTGGGATATTTTGAAAACACAAAGTACACGGGAAGAAAGTTTTGAACAGGTTGTAGCATCAAACCCCCTTTAATGACAAGAACGCTTCCAACCATTTGTCGTGTAATACGTTCAACCTGGGTTTCCAGTTGAATAAAACACAGAATAACGTCCTATTTTCAGTTTGTGACCGAGGGATATATAATTCTCCTGGCCCTCAAGCTGAGAGGAATGGAAACCCTTGAGTGTAGATTACCCGAAGGCTTTCCATCAACTGGAACAATGAAACAGAAGGCGGAATGGGTGGAAAATCTCGCTGTGGAGATAGTCGACACATGTTGGAATCCCCCATCTTCAGAAGATCTGAAAAGAGCTGCAGATGCTTTCGAAGTCACGAAGGGTGATAACCAAGTGACATTGACTGACGGAGAGCCATTTCCCTTCTGCAAATGCAAATCTGGTTAGTTGAAATAAATAATGGAGTCCATCTCCTCTGTAACAGTCAAACAGCATAACATAGCTGACAGTAGTATACAATATCCACTATCCATACAGTGTGCATCTAGTTGTGGAAAAGATGCTCTTTGTAGGTTTAAACGCTACTCAAGTTGAAACTCATCTCTGTCACATTATTTTTTATCATTAATAATAATTATCGGTATTAATATTCAGACACAGGAGAAGAACTAATTCTCTGCTGCAATTCGGAATGTTCAACTGAGTGGTTCCACATATCCTGTATGGGCCTGGTGGAACCTCCACCGCCAGAAGAAGACTGGTTTTTCTCTGCAGATTGCGCAAACAGTTCAGGATATATTTATTGTATCTGCCAGATGAAACGACCCACAGCAATGGTGCAGTGCTACCTCGAGAGCAAATGTCATCGAAAGGAATGGTACCACACTGCATGTCTGGGAATTGTCGCCAGAGAGTTACCAGGTACCTATCGATTTTTTAAACTATATAGTATCATCATTTGCACTTTTCCATGCGACAATGAATGATATATCACGAATGACTGAAAACGAGAAAATTTCTGAAACATTTCTGATGATCAGTATTGTGACATGACTTTACCATGTATCTGAGGAAGTAGATCTTTTATAAGCTCGAGCTCTAGCTCATGCGAAATCAAAGATATGTACACTGTAAATCAAACACGTGTTTAGAGTTGAAAGTCTTTAACCTAAACATCCACGTCTTTATAACCTGTTCACCAATGTTCTTCAATACTAAAACGTTTACACTAAACTTCTGAGACCTAACGTCCGTTTTAGCATTCTAACCATAAACATGTGATTTACAGTGTATTTACATGTGATTCACAATGTCAAAGTCGCTACATTTACATCCCCCCCCCCTTCACGAGTCTCCCATGTATCACTAATCAATAATGACTTTGATAATATACTTCAGACAAATGGTATTGTTCCGACGAGTGTCACCTCGAAGCAGGGGACGATGACGGTGTGTTGAAATATTCGAAGGAGCTGGTTTGGCAAGGCCTTAACTTATTGGTTAGGCGGGATGCAGTGAGAGAGGGAGATGGCCCGGCTATTATTTCCCACTGGCGACTAGACATGCCCCAGTTCTGGGACCTCCGGCATTGCAAATACTTCCTGAGCGGATGCCAAATGCTAGCCGGTACAATGATACTTAACTTCCATTCATTTTTCACCTTTTAATTTGAAGATTTTCAAGCCAGGTCGGCTTAAGGTGGCATTATGTTCTCGCCTTGTCCATCCAACCAGATGGTGATTATTTTCCAGTATGCATTTAAAGAGGTAAATGGTAACTAAAGCCCTTGACCATCCTATGTGATTAGGTCAAAGGCCATGATGCATGACAGGGCACATGTGTCCCTGTGGACACAGTCGAATTGACTGTAGTTAAACAAATTTTACTAAAAGTCAATTCCAATTTTCAGATGTTGCTGGATTCCTCCCAGAGAGACTTCGTCAAGATCTGATCTGGAACAGGGTAGCCAATGTAAAAGGGAAGACAGCCGGGAATATAGGGTTGGACCTGTTAAATGAATTCATGAACAATGATTTCAAAGGTAAATAATATTGATTTTAACCATAAACAGGTTTTGTAATTTACAGTAAGTTTTGATATTTGTAAATTCTACAAGACTGTACAAACTAGTTATGTGGTGGTGTGAAACTAAGTCCAACAATGTATATTACAGACATGTTGGGGTCTTGCCGAGGAAGGTATACCGACCTCCAGATACAGAGGGTATCAAGAATGAGCGGAGCGTTCGGACGTCAGCTCGACGATATGTTCACAGAGAGTGGGTTGGGTGATCTCAGTGTCACCAAATACCATGAGAAGCCGAAGTGGATGCGCACTGATGTCGCCAGATTCGTTGCAGAATTTCGCCCAGACGCCCTGTTTGATTATTTCCCCCCAAGATGTCACGACGGATTTGACGGATTCGAAAATGGCCAACGTATTAGATCACCAAGGAAGATGGGAGAAAGATTGTCAACGATCACAAAAGACATGGACTTCTGGCGAGATCTTCAGAATTGATCACTACCGTATATCGGTCACATCAACAGCTAATATATTTCAACAGAAAACATTAGTTTCAACTTGATTGAAATTCGACAAAAACATGTCCGAGACTGGATTGAGGAGCTTAGCTTGTTTCTGTAATACCCGAGTTTTGACTTCTTCGAGGTGCGGTTGAAATCGAAAAAAAGAAAATGTTCGAAAAATAATTGTTTTAGTGTAACGGCCAGAGAAAATATATGTACACAATATGTGAAATTCCTAGCTCGATTGTGTTATGACTATAGTTATTACATGAAATTGAAATCTGCAGCATGTGCTTTTTCGTGAAAAAAAGGGTCTAAATCGAGTCATTCAAACACTTTTAGACACCAAGGTCCCAACTAGGTTAAATGACTTTTTGGTCCAAGGGGTCGCTCGTGTCTGAATATGTGTTTGAATGACTCAATTAAGACCCTTATTTCACGAAATAGCACATGCTGCGGACTTCAATCTCATGTAATAACTATAATCATAATTCAATCGAACTAGAACTTTCACATATCGTGTACATATATTTTCTCTTGCCGTGACATTAAAACACAATTAATTTCAGGACATTTTCTTTTTTTGATTTCAACCGCACCGCGTGTAGGCCAAAATGCTTACAATTAAGCATCACTTTCACCATCTCATCAGACACGTCAAAGCTAACATAGTGTGCAGTGACTGCAACATATTACATTCTGGGAGCATTTGTCCAGTTGATCTCTGCTCATTCCCTTGACAAATAACTCTGTCAGGATGGTTTTCCTTATGCACTTTCTGTTATCCTCAATGTCATGTATCATGTCTATCATTTCCTTGGAGACTTGTTTGGCATTGAGGCCATTGTGTGGCAGATAAAGAATGGTTGTTCCGTCGCTCCCATCTCTAGCACAACGACCCACCTCTTGCCAATAACCAAGCACTGTCTTCGCAGCCCCCCCAGTGGATTACCCTTCTAATGTTATCCACTTGGACACCAAGTCCAAAGGCAACCGTTGCCACAACAACACTTAGCTTGGAGTTCCCTTTGAATTTGTGAAGAATGTGCTGCTGGGTTTCTCGACCTGTACTGGCATGAAACATTTCAACTTTAACGTTTTCATGACACCTCTCCCCAGCCCACGCATCTTTCCCTAGTAATCTCATCAAAGCTCCATATATGCTGATAGCTTGATCAACTGATCTGTAGATGACAAATGAGGGAATTAGAAATCGTTTTACGGCAAGAATATTCTAAAGAAAGGAAAAGAGACACCCTCTACTTTATAGCTACAGTTACTTCTTGTGAGCATTCTACACAAAATATTAGATAGTTTCATCGATTTCCAAATTTCAAAGCTGTATATAAAAATAGTATTGAATATTTCATTTTCTTTCTGTATTCCTAATATTTCACTTCCCCAGAACTGCTAAAGAGCTATGGATATAGGGCCTACTCATTTTTCATAGACATGTACCACTGACCTATGGTAATGAGTAATTCATTCACCTGACATATATGATTGTTTTCGATACCACTCCCCTGGCATCTCTGATTTCATCAGCAATCCATCCTAGACTTTCTGCTATGTCGTTAGAAACCCTCCTCAGTCCCAAATATATAGTTGGTCTGAAAGTAAATGCAAGTCAGTTTCAGAACACTATAACTAATGAAAACTTGCAAGTTAGTATGCAAATGTGACAATGATGAATGTGTATAAATTTTAATGGCATGTGGTGGGAGAGGTACCAACTGGATCTGTTAATTTCTTCCCCCTTTTTTTCTATAGCAAATTAATGTTTCAGTCCATTCCACTGCTGAACATATATGACTACCAGAATGGAGAAATCGTTACAAAACTGTAAATAGGTTTAGCCTGGTCCGTTGGCCTTAACTAGTTCTTTAGATTAGCAGAAATGTACAAAATTACAGGGCTAGGATGTTTGCGTAAAAATCTCATTTGAAAAATAAAGAGTGAGTTGGGTTACAAATGTTGATGAAAGTTATGTATGTGTCGGACATCTTATTCTTTTTTAGCGTTATTTTGTATGGGTGATCTTACCTATCTGGAAGGATGGCTATTGTAGACACATCACGTTCTAGGAAACATAGCTTTCCTAATATGTCGTCTGCTATTTTTTGTGTCGATGTTGCTGTTAGCAGCAGGAATGGGACACCGGTCAGGATGGATCGCAATTCCACCAACCTCAGGTAGGATTCCCGAAAATCAAGCCCCCTATCAAAGGTTGTGAAATTATTGTATTCATACAAAGTGGAGTTTGTGGATATCTACCGGTAATAGATTTGTAAACAAATATATCTAGCCATAAGTTTAGTTTTACATGAAAGTGCAATTTACCAAGTATTCAAGCAGTGAACTTCGTCGATTGCAACAACAGACACCCTTGTTCTCCATGTTTTAAGGAAGTCACACCATGGATGGATGAAGATTGCCTCTGGAGATGTGAACACAAGACTGTATTCTCCTTTCTGTAAATCTGTGCAATAGAGTATAAAGCTATCAATCTAGTTCATTTGGCATGTTGAAGAGTAAGACATGTAAACAAGATAACAATTGAATGGAAGTAGATTCTTATACGAAGAATGTCATAAATGTGCTC
>JAVTVY010042445.1:0-17964 GCA_036873755.1 Hanleya hanleyi
ACACGTGAGACATCCACGGTGTCCACATTTAGAATCTTGAAATTATTACATGTAGAATTCGGTGCTAAACAATCATCAAGCACAATGTTATAGGGTCACACTCGTTTGAAAAAATTCATATGAAACTCGCTGAAGATCGTTTCATATGGGTTTTATCAAACGAGTGTGATAAAACTCAGATAAATGACCACTCGTAGTGATAATCTGCATTTATATTATATCCTTTACTGAGCGTTAACATGATCTACCGTTCGTGTTTCCTGACAATTTTAGAGATCATCGAGGTGTTTCAGGTGACATATGCGGAAGGGGGTTACGGCGAGTTGCTGCTAGACATAGGGGAAGTCTTCCCAGCTGGAGATAAGACCGCAGTAGTCTGGGGAAACTACACTCTTCAACATGAGGACGGGGCCGGCAGTCACTTGATTGGACAGTAAGAGCATAGTTTATAAGTACCACATGTTCGATCTGGTTCGCATTCAATGCATCTTTCCATACCATTGTGTAAACTATTTATATTGCACGCAGCAATATCAGATCAAGTATAATGTGGCCGAAAGGTACCAAATGGAACATTCACACAGTGATGAAATTTACAAATCTACAATTAATATCGACAGTCATTTGCTAAAAATGAAATGAAAATGAATTAACCTCATTTGAGATCAAAAGTAACGAAATGTAACACAAAGCGAAAAAAAAAAAAAAATGAAAAAATACATATGTATGAATTCATTTGTCTAGCAGATCATTGTTACCGGTTATTCAAGCTCTCCCAATGTTAATTTTACATTCTTGCTCTGTTGCAAAGATATAGACAAGTGAAACGAGTTTTAGAAAGCGAACGTCAAGCATTTATTTCCAGAATGGCATGACGATCCGTAGGGTGTCCTAAAATTTGTTACAAGGCTGCGAAAGACTCTGCATGATAAGGATGTTGAGTTCCACGATGTGCGATTACACACCCGGTACCACTGGAATACGGTCTTCAGACCAACAAAAGATTTACTTTGATGGGCATGCTAACGTAATTGTTTCTCGCCGAATCCTTAATTATGTATAGAGGTTTCGGTAAGAAGTATTTTAAGTACTACATCATGACCAAGTGCTGCAATATGACAAACATCTTAACCCTACCAGGCCTGGGGGGCCATTATGGCCCCCCTACCAAACTTTCTGCGCTATCTCCGGAACGACAAAAAATGGAGTGCTCAAACTCTGGGACTTTATAGTTTATCTTATTGGGATCATTTTGAGCCCATTTGCATAACCCCCCGAGCAGAGGATCATGGGTAAATTCAAGATGGCGGCCACGTGGGGTACCAGAAAAGTGATGTTTTTGTCATATTTCTTCAAAATTTCTGCTTTTCCGCGATGAAAAGTGGGCAAAAACTATTTTATTTGACATCATATTAATATTTACTAATTTATCATGCAGTTGTTGCGGAGAAATTGCATAAATAAAAAATTCGGAAAATCCGACCGAAAAATCGGCCAAAAAATGCTGTTTTTGAAAATGACGTCACTGTGACGTCATCAAAGCGGCCATCTTGGATTTTTTTACGTTTTCTGATAGAGCCTGACCCAAGGGTATAGTGTGGTAAGTATCAATCCCCTAGCTGAATGGATAAGAAAAATAAGGCCAGGACAGGTCCCAAAAAGCCCAGGCCAGATAGGGTTAACAGGTACCCATCCAGATGATGAGTAATGTGCGCTCGTATAAATGATGTCATACGTTTGGCCTTTTCCCCTACTTAGAGAAAGCGGATCACAAACCCCAAAATAGCCCACCTGAGAGGCACTTTTCTTTTAGGTCCGAAGTTAAAATCAAATTCACGGGGAAATGGAACACATCAAACTCCAAACACTTTCCAATGTCCTTCTGTTATTCATCGCAACAAAGGCAATTTTTTTTTATTTCTCTTCTTCCGTAGACTACCATTGTATTTGTATATCAGAAAGGTGGGGAATTCTTGGACCTAAAGCGGTAAACGGATCATGACTATTTTTTCGTGGTCGTATGTCTACGGAGGAGGAGTCGGAGTGGGTCGTTCACCTCCGAAATCGAAAACTGGAACGTCTCTTTTCATTGGGAAATATATCTGAAACCAGATTGATAAATAGCAGCCTCTGCCGTACCTTCGCGAAATATTTCAGACTAAGTTCTAGAGCATTGGTGCAAAGGAGCACTTAACACAAATTGATTTTATTAACAAAGAATTATCGATAAAGGGCATTTGTAGACGTGTCTACATGATCTACAGAGACAGAATTGTGATATATCTCTTTATAAATCGGCAAGCTGTAGGTTTCGTGAGTTGTATGACAAGTACCAACTTTCGAAGTCCTGATTGCCTGCGACACGACTTTACTTTTGATAACAAAGGTAGGCAATGCGAGACATGGTTGAGTATTCTTCATATCACATTTGGAGACAGTAAGCACGATTTTGAATAAAAACCTATTTTCCATTATAATAAACTAGTATACCAGCAAATACATCCGATCTCGGCCAGGCTATGTGTTTATTTCCGTTTCTTATTACCGGTAAGCACTTGCCAACGGAAAGAAAATTTTCAAGTCTTCAGGTGGTTCTCGCTTATCCCACTTCACATATGATTACCCTCGTTAACCCCCTCCCCTCCTCACTACGAAACACAAAACACACAGATAATTGGTGAGTGATTTATATAAAGCCTGATATGCATAATCTGGACTAACCGGCGCGTTCTGATGTAAATATGAGAGTATAGGCGAAATATCCAAAATTAAAAAATCCAACCATCCTCTATAAAGTAATTGCTGTGTCAAAAGACCTTTTTGGTATGGCATTTAGCATCAATTTATCGATAAAATAAAAAAGAGGCATATTTTCCCGCAAGCGAGAAGCGGTTTTCAAATGATGAAAGGAAGACATCTCCATACGCATTTGTGGGGACCGTACTATATATGGTGCACGTGTGGTGGGTTGCCTGGGGAGCTGCAGTTGTAATTCAGAAGGAAAAAATAAAACGATTCAGAAACCCCAAAACTGTAGAAAATCCTACTTTACATGACATGTCGGCAGGTATGGCGGACGTGTACAAGGTTGGGGTGAGGATCATGATATTCTTTACATAAAATCCTTATCGTTGACCGTTCTGTACCCAAAGGCATTTTCAAGTCTTTTTCTCGAATTTCACGTAGCGTTGATTTTCATTTATGTACCTAATCAAACATGGTACATAATCGTAATGGGATCAAGGGTAATAGACAAAAATTATCTTCAAATACATTTGTTTCGTTCACTTCAGCCAAAACTAGCTTAATATGGAAGTAAATGTAAGTTCAGCGCGGATCTCTGCACGATGCTCCATGAACATACACAGTTATCACTTTATTATTCATTTGAATCATCAATTAAGTTACATACCGAAATAACTATTTCAAAGTTGATAGCTGGAGAAATCTGGCGATTTGGTGAGAAATGCATATCCCATGCCTCTTCTAGATGAAAATCAGTCAAACTATGACGACAAATGTTACAGGTACAGTTATTTTTGTCCATAACTAATCATATGTTTATACTGGAAAGAGCGTTGGGAGATTATTCATTGCCAACGAAAAAATGTATGTATGCATGTGTATATACATGTAGGTTTATGAAGATGGTTCATTTTAAAACAGTGTTCACCAACCAGGCAAGACTTTACTTGTCCAACTCCTCTTGTTTCTTGTTGCGTTTAGTGTTCTGTGTTATTATATAGTGTTATTGCTCAATTTCAAGCGTCTGGTCCGTCATTCATAATTCAGGCGTCGTCGTCCATTAGAGAATATCCGCGTCCATAATCCAAAGACCTATTCCATATTCCACATAACAGTATTAGCACCAAATTCAAAAAGACAATAATAGTATACATAAACATAGGCTTGTTTCCTGCGAGAGGGAACGGTCAACAGTTTTCAATGATGCCGGCAAGACATAATGATGTTTGATCTTTGCTGTTGATTAGCCATTTTTGCTCTATATTTCCTTTACGGCTTCCGCAAATTATTATTGATTTCTCTTCTTTGGACAAACATGGTAAGCCCCTGTCATGTGGGTAATGTATGGGTGATATGTAACAAATCATGACAACATCATAAAGAATAAATGCCCAGTGGTTATTCCAGGGATTACTGAAAAAACCCACAACAAGTGTATACCATATACTGCATTCAAATCTATTCATATGGGCATTGAGATCAACAGAATACAGGGCCACCTAAGCGCTTTTATTCGGAATTTCCAACAACAAAAACGGTATTTTTAACAAAAGTATACGATATCAGAATGTTCGATGGGAATTACAATATCTCGCATTCGAATATTTCATATCGCAAATGGAATGCCCTACATTCTTAGAACCTTGGTTTTTCAGAATATGTGGAAAAGGTATTGCCTTTTGCCGTTGTGCGCCTGAGTTGAACAGAAATATTGGAATATTAAACGGATTTCCCAAATACCAAGAGATTCATTGACGACAAACCAAACATAATAGTTCGATATATGCTCAAGTTGTTTAACGGCAACACGGTTCTGTTGTCATATCTCGACCCTGGCAAATAAATTGAAGGAGAGAGAGAATTAAGGTTTAACGTCGCGTTCAGCAATGTTTCAGCTATATAGCGACGATCAAACAAAATTCTAAGTATTCAATTCAACAACTCAGTAAACTAATGCGCTAAAACAGGTACAAACATTAAAATTTGTACAAAAAAAAACAATCTCTCTCAAATAATCTGAAATACAATCCTCTTTTACTCGGCTAAAAAGATCTTCCGGCGTAGTTGCTCGATGAAAGTATCTCTTACAAATCTATGCAGTCTATGAGAATATGTTTCACCGTGAGATCTTCAGGACATGGAATACACCTTGGGACCGGCTCCTGTTTTAGTAAATATTCGTGGGTTGATCGTGTATGACCGATCCCACATCGTCTAATCATGGCCTGATCGAAACGTTTCTGACTGTGTAGAGGCGTATAACCAAAAGCTTTTTTTAACACGTGAAGTTTGTTCTTATCCATAGTATCCCATAAAGATTGAAACAACTTTCTTACATAAGCGCAGATAAATGATCTGAAATCGCTGTATGGGATTCCAACAGGATCAGCTTTTTCATCTGGAGCTGCCCTAGTCGATCTGTCAGCTTCAGTATTGGCTTTGATGTTAACGTGACTAGGCACCCAACAAAACAGAATATATGTCTGTTGATCAAATCTAGTGTCATATAATTGTAGAATTTTCAAGATGGTGTTTTTATTTGACCGTTATACCATACAGGAAGTCTCATACCTCCAACTAAAATAGAAGAAGGAAGAGTACGTTTGCATTTCGACATCCACATTCTTCGAACTCCTGTCTCAACCTCTCTATCAAACGAATGGAACTCCTTCTGTTTAGAGAGAACATCACCATATAATTCAAATGCAGTTCTGATCGCAGAATCTGGGAAATCGCATGGTCCCTTCATCTTTACCAGCAATTTCCCTGGATCTATTTCTACAAAATTACCACTTTGATCTCCAACGCGATTGCCTTCCAGCATTAAGCGAATTTTGGGAATTTCGTTTTCTAGTGTGACGTTCCATAGAGTATTTGATACCTGTACCAGACCTGTAAGGACTGACCGTCATGATCCTACAGTGTCTTTTAATGCGCGATATAAATCAATCGCGCATAGGAGTTTTAGGCTCAGTGACCTATCAAACCTTCTAAACGCCATAGTAAAAAAAAAGTTAAAAGTCCCACTAGCGGGTCTCAATACAACTACAAACAACAAATAGTAACACGCCCAAACCCCAACAGTGTGCCTCCCCACAGAGTAAACATTGACTACCTCCCGAGGGAGCCTCATTCCAAGGGTGAATAGTATATATAACCAGTACAGCAATACTCTCTCTGAACCTCCGGTCCAGGCCGAACAATAGCCCAATTCTAAACCTCGCCCGTTGCCGGGTAACACCAAGGAACAAAAGAACAGAGAACAAAGACTCCACCCAAGCCTGTATTCTGAGGGCTAGCCTTCAGCAAACACCTTCACTGTGTACATGTATTTAGCCTAGCTCGATATACGCAGATATGTGCAAATCGACCTAAGCCAAGCTGAACGAAAAACGAACCAACTACAAACTAGACCGAACCAACTACAAACAGCGAACAAACAGAGAAGAGAAGAGAGAGAGACAGAAGAAAAAAACGCCGACCTCCTCAGTCACACAGACCGAGACGGCAGTGCAATGGCAGACCCCTGCCTTACCAAACCGGGCCAAACTGACAGTCAAGAAAACGCCCTGAACAGGAAAAACCTGATAAATAATTCCAAACTTTCACCACAGATACTTGATAAAAGTATTCACAAAATATATTACACAAAAATCAGAGCTAAGATCAGCTGAAATCCGCATAATTAGACAAATTTCTAGCAGCGAAGTGAAAACACTTCCGACTGCAATCTCTCTACACCCGGGCTCTCAGATAAATTGAATTTATTGTTTTTGTTTCGTTGTGTTCTTTTTATATGTTTATGTTACATATGCCTTTTAATTATCATGTGTGTGTGTGTGCGTGTGGGTGTGTGTGTGCGATATGTGTTCATTTTCTTATAATGATGCTTCCACGTTGTACTCTCTAATGATGCTTCCACGTTGTACTCTCTGGTTAGTGAACGCCGCTGTGTGGTTAGACACTTCTTGTACAAAGTGTTCATAAGACGTAAAATTGCGTTTCATTCTAGTTAATCCGCCAATATGTTCTACTTCCAGATATACATTCTGGCTCGTTCGTCAGTGGGGCACCACGAAACTAAAGTTCGTGCTATTCAACTGAGAGGAAGAAGAAAGGGGGCAGCAATGTCCCACTTACTGATACAAAAATAAATCATATTCTTGACGATAATTCATGTTTTATTTGATATACCAGAGGCATAACTTATCCGAAGGGTGTACATCTTCAAGGAATGCAAACTGCAAACCAACTTTATTTGGGGTATGATATGATAGTTTTAACTTGGGTTATAAATATTTCCTCAGAATTTCCTACGGCAAGTCCTTGTCTGAGGACAAGTGTTGTTGGCTAGTGTTTTCGATATCTCCGTTGAAACATATTTTTTATGATGATGATATTCCTCTCTAGGAAGAGGTGTTCCAAATCGGAGTTATCCATGTTGTCGTTTTGGCGATATATTTGGCGATACATATCGCAAGCTGATAGCAAAATACGAGCGTAGCGTGCAAGATCTATGGCGTTACGTTTCGTCACTTGTGTCTAATTCCGCTTAACTCGGGGCTGTGGGCCGTATGAGCCCCTGTACTTCAAGATCCTCATGGTACTCATATGAACAGGCACAATCAAAGCGTGACTGAGATACATCATTCTTTAGATGACGACTTTACAACGAATATTATGGATTAAGAATACTGATCAGCGATACGGATTTGATATTTTGGAACATCATGTCTTGTCAGCATCATTGAAAACTGTTGACCGCTTCTCTCTAGCAGGAAACACGCCTATGTTTATGTATACTATGATTGTCTTTTTGAATTTGGTGCTAATACTGTTATATGGAATATAGAATAGGTCTTTGGATTATGGTCTCGGATATTTTATAATTACAAGCGTCTAGTCCGTCATTCATAATCCAGCCGTCGTCCATTAGAGAATATCCGCGTCCATAATCCAAAGACCTATTCCATTTTCCACATAACAGTATTAGCACCAAATTCAAAAAGACAATCATAGTATACATAAACATAGGCTTGTTTCCTGCAAAAGAGAAGCGGTCAACAGTTTTCAATGATGCCGACAAGACATCATGATGTTCCGAAAATATCAAATCCGTATCGCTGATCAGTATTCTTAATCCATAATATTCGTTTTAGGGTCGTTATCCACAAAATATGTATCTCAGTCACGCGTTGATTGTGACTGTTCATATGAGCACCATGAGGATATAATAATAATGGACGACGGCTGAATTATGAATGACGGACCAGACGCTTGTAATTGAGGCGAAAGAGCGCCATTTTCAATGTTATAGTCCAGCGGCATAACCGGAGAATTGTTCACGCCTAAATAACAGTGCCGTACTTTGCGAGTTGCCCTTGCTTTTTTATGGAAAGTGTCATATTTTCCGCTCGCCGAGATGTTGTAAAAAGCCGTTTTGTGTTTTCATTCGTTTATTTCGTTCATATTTGGAATTGATGCTGTCATACGAAAAATATCTTTCGGGTGCTGGCGTGACAATTCCTTGTTAGACGACGGTTGAATGTCTGCTCTGAAGCCTGCTATTAACTCTCGTGTATGCCAGTATTCTGCTGGTGGACAGCTGATTCTGAGACCTTTCTCAACCAATTTTCATTATGAGTAGAACTAAAGAAATAATCGTCCAAATCAAGCCGAGGGACGCCAGTTCCGGTTCTAAATACGGATGGATATGCCATGCGACCTATTTCAGTTGAAGTTCGAGATATTTTCTACACGGCTAAATGAGGTGTTATCACATAACCATGCAAAATAGCAAATCGACAGTTTTTGTAGCATCTAGTTCCATTCATACTGAATTACGATTTTCGAATGTGGACATAGAGGTTGCCGCGCATGTACACTGCAACATTCGGCCTTTCATTAAATGGAAGACTTTTTCTGTTAAATCATATCTAATTATTAATGATTTACAACTAACTATATTTATTTGCTTTCCTGTCAGAAGTTTGGTTAATATTTTGGCAAGATCGCTGAAACACGACATCTCTGGGTGAAAGGTCACGATAAATCTGTGCGGACAACGTGGCTGCTAGTAGAGAAGGTCCATGTTCAGTATCCAGATTGCAGACATTATCTGCACATCTGTCATGGACTCTGTCCTGAGCTCGATAGACATGTTCTGGCCAGGCAATTATTCTGGATGCTGAAAACTAGGGCAGCATCCCCATTTGATTTAATGGATTTTAAAGGGTTCGGCAATGTGACCAACTGCCGATCAGAAACTTCTAGTCACCCAACTATTTTAAACATTTAAAGGGATGTATATATACCAAGACCTTGTATATGAGAGTGCGGGATATTTTCCGTTCCCGGCTAAATCATGTATTGATACCAATCCTTGAAAAATTGCAGTTCAGGACTATCTAGCCTTTGTGTAGTATGTTCGTCTGTCCCTGACCACCGCATAGCCACAGTTTTGGTCGAAAGACCACGCAACTTTTGATTGACACAACAGGAAAGCATTCCTCGGTACCTAACATTCAGAGCCCAGAACACGGTGGATTCTCGGACGTACTCTTAGTATCTTAGCCGCGCTTTTATTGCAGCTGTTCATGTAGTGACAATGAAGTATCCACACGGCCCATAACACCGGCTTAGGCGGAAATAGACACGCTAGCTCGGGAGCTGTGATGACAGATCAGCTCAAACAACTCATCTGATGCTAATGAACGAGCATCGTGGACGTCGGATGGGGTAAACGTCTCAACATGAGGTAACTTGGTAATCTAAGGCCTAGATAATTGACAAAAAGTAAAATAAAAGTCACAAAGTGAATTTAACTCTCAAATGAATGCCGGAAACAAAAAGCACACGAAATGTGATATCTCTTTATGAATGAGAAATTGTGATCAATTTGAACAAATAAGTATAGCCTACAGGTTTTTAAAAACTCTTTTGAAATGTTTATTTTTTTGTTATTATGAGATCTGAAGACATGGAGTTCTAACGCGTAGGGTACCTGTGGAATTAGGAAAGGTGATTCGAGACAGCAAACTTAGGAAATGGAATTTAACGATCACTGGGGGACAGGAACATGACATATAAATTAACATGATATGTGTGCGTCTGTTCGCAGAAATTGGACGTGCTTAAATCGGTTGAAAAGATGGATCCTAAAAGGGGCAGAAAGTCCAAATGACGTGTAACACACTCTTGTTCCCGAGAAAATTGCGTATATATACTTTTTCACAAAACTGTGCATGTACCGAACATGCCTGGTCTGGACCTTCTCTTCTGCCAATTTGCCAGTCAAGTCATTCGCTATAGATGTGTAGACGCCCTGTTTTTTTTTGGTGCTAAATTGCTAAATTTTTATTGCTCACATAATACATGCAGAGCTAAAAGGACGGAGTGACATTCAGATAAGTTCGCACGTAGCAAATGTTAACAACGTACGCTTTAACAACTTAGGAATTTGATCATGAGTGGTTAAACCCGATCGAGTATAGAATATGGCATCATCTCTGAAAAACACCTTTTCCGCACCAGTCTGCGGTTTCCGCGTCATCAACGGGGATTTGACAGTGATAAGAGCATTAGTTTAGCTGAATGACTGAATACATCGGGAAGTTCAGTGTGATAGCATCACACACAGCTCTCCCCAATCTGCACTGGGATCAAACGCCCATAAGGTTAACATGGGCAATGTGGGAAAGCCTGTGTAAATATGACTAAGTATTCTTGGATTGAATGAATGACGAAACTGGGAGATCTTTGATATTTTTCTTCCTCTGAAAGTCATTTTGTTTATATTGATTGCTGAACATTAACAAATATTATAAATGTTCCACTAATCTAGCGTCCATCGTCCATCTGGCAAAAACAAGCAATCTTATGGCTCTACATGAAAGCTTTCCTCATCGTCCATCGTCCATCTGGCAAAAACAAGTAATCTTATGGCTCTACATGCAAGCTTTCCTAGGCACATCACATTCAAACCGGAGAATACGGTAGATTCTCGGATATAGCCTTAGTATCTCACCCGCACTGTTATTGCGATTGTGCATGTGGAGACTATGAAATATCCATACGGCTCCTAGTACCAGCTTAAGCGGGATTAGATACGCTAGCTGTGAGGATAGTTCTACACTTAACTGCATGTATTTATTTAGTTTTCTGTAAGAGGTGTGGTCAACAGTTGACCAGGGGGCCTAAGGACTATATCTTTGGTCACAAAAGAATATGTGCCGAAAGTATTTCGATTATACGGTCCAGTAAAATCAATCAAAACACCCCAGGACCGGCTATCCTTGAAACTGCCGTATGTGAGTAAAACTCCGGATATTATAAACATCCGCAGAATTCGAAATGAGATAAATGTTCGCAATGCTGTACCTAATGATTTCAAATTCGCGGAACCGCCATGTGCTTCCCATCAGTACTCCAAATCAATAGGATGTCATATTTTTTTATCATTTTAAGCCATCAAATAGTTTGGCTGAAGCGAAGACACGTCCGGTGCTTACTCCTGTGACTATGTGTTTCGTCAATATTCATCTGCACACCAACTAAATATATTGTGACTGGTGAACTTGATATAATGTGACGTATGGACCTTCAATTGAGGCCACCCAACTATTATGTTTAATCAAAATGAAAGCCGTGAGTTTATAACGATATTCGTATTTTTTCTCTTAGTGGCGTACTAAGCAGGCTATGTTGCATACAACTGATACATGAGGGTCGCCATTACAGTTAGAAGTATGACGTCATGACCACCGCAGTCAGCTATGCATGCACGCGAGGAGGAGCTAGTTAGCCACACTGTCTGGCTTGAGGTCTTCACGGCGGATTTGTCTGCGCGCTTGCCTTCCCGTTAAATGTGATTTATACGTCAATGTATAGTATGGATTCCATTGGTGTACATGGAGTAGATGTATTCTTCATCATATCAGTTCTATTTCATTCATTGTCTAATTATCGTTGTAATGAGGGAAATATATTAAATTGTGATACGGCGAAGTCATTAAGATATCAGACAAATATATCACTGGAACGACAGTTGATACATTGGATGGGAAATTTGAAATCCAATAAATTAACAAAAGGGGACTTCGAGTCTAGCCATCTTTTAGATTATGCTCTTATCAATCATTTAACTCATTCATCCAACTAAAATATACAAACAAAGCTTCAAAGTTCGACCCTAGGCAATTCCTAGTTTTAATTGTCCCCAGCCGGTCACAATTCGAAGTGCATGTACCTCGTGAATAACAGCTGGAAGATCGGCTTCAAACCAAACTACATGCTTCATTACCGTGAAACTGAAAATGTACAATTTATTGATAGGATGCTCTGTTATCTTGAGTTTGAATCTAGAGTAACGGAAGAAACTTTAATTCTCTATGAGGAACATTTCCAATGAAATCCGCGATACGCAATCTGGTAAAATTCCTGGACTAGAAGGCATTGCTGTTAAGTTATTCAACACTGTCACGTATATCTAACGTCGTACTTCAAGATAATCTATCCATGCGGACTTGACTGGTCTCGCCCGGCAGTCAAAGCTGTGTCTATTCACAAGGGTTGTGACAAATCTGAAATACACATATTATGAAGCCAACAATGTACTACATGAATAACAGTCGGACTTCGAGAAGGATCGGCATTCTACTGCGACAGCTTCATCAAATGTATATAATGTATTTTGGAAAGCATCAACAAAGGAAAATTCACTGCAGCAATTATCATTGATCTCTGTCATGCGTTTGATACCGCCAAGCATCAACTCATTCTTGGTGAACTAATGTCATATGGTATTGTTGGAAATTACAAGCGTCTAGTCCGTCATTCATAATCCAGCCGTCGTCCATTAGAGAATATCCGCGTCCATAATCCAAAGACCTATTTCATATTCCATATAACAGTATTAGCACCAAATTCAAAAAGACAATCATAGTATACATAAACACAAGCTTGTTTCCTGCAAGAGAGAAGCGGTCAACAGTTTTCAATGATGCCGGCAAGACATCATGATGTTCCAAAAATATCAAATCCGCATCGCCGATCAGTATTCTCAATCCATAATATTCGTTGCAAAGTCGTCATCTAGAGAATGATGTATCTCAGCCACGCTCTGAATGTGACTGTTCACATGAGCACCATGAGGATCTTGAAGTACATGGGTTCATACGGCCCCTAGCCCCAGGTTAAGCGGAATTAGACACAAGTTACGAAATGTAGCGCCATAGATCTTGCACGCTACGTTCGTATTTTGCTATCAGCATGCGATATGTATAGCCAAATTTGAGATCAGCCCCGTGGCTGATTTTCATCCACATCTATGACAAGAGCCGCTAAGATGCGAGATCATCGAACCCATTACGCTAGTGCCCTCAGATCTCAATCTCAGGTCACTTGATGTTCATACATAAACGCTTTGGAGGATTGTGATTATCATACTGAGTTAAATTTACAGAGTTTTGCGGACGACACATTCATTACCTAACAAATTCGAACTTTTAACAATTTACCAGTATCTAGATACAGTTTGACTTCCTCGGAGGAATTTTTTTGATAAAGATAAATCTCATGCTTGTGGAAAAAACATTGAGGAAAATGTATGAAAGGAATTAGGCATGCTGATAAGAATGCACCATTTCTTACCTGCTGAGGATGTGTAAGCTCTATACAACCTCCTCATGGTGCAACCAGCTATCGATTATTGTGATGTGATCTGGGTCTATTGTGATAAAAGCCTCTTTGTCCGCAATAAAAAAAAAAAAAAAATATATATATATAGATAGAGAAAAACGCCAGGAATTTACCTTCAGCAACTCTATGTCATCCCATTCAAACTAACTTGGATGGGTAACCGGGTGCTGTACCATGTGTACTAGCTGGGCTGATCAGTGTCCAGGACAATGTGAACTGTGGACACTCTCGTGTGCTGATAAATGTAGGCACCATCATGATATAACTGAAACTACTCACTCACTCACCCATTCAAAAAATATGTTTATTGATTTAAAGTGAGCATCTATTTCCAACTATGCAGAGTTGCGGAGAACAGTAGTTGTGAAAGGCTGATACCAGTTTAATTAATACTTCACAGTAATCATAAGACAGCGATTCACTCTTGGCACCAAATGTTAAATAAGTCTGATACAGTGTGGTCTTTAAAATGTAGAACGCATTTACGAGCCTGGTCAGAGAATTCCCCACAGCTGCAATCCTATAACCACATATTCTCAAAACATTCGTATGCTAAGGAGTGTACGTATCCGCATTCTACATTCAAGTTCGCTATCGTTATTTTTAATGCTTTTGCATCCTTGCTATATCGGCATATAATATTATGTTAAATTGTAATCATCTCGTTCAGTACCATGCACGTTTTGGCGTTTGTATTATATTATCCATATTTCATAATAGTCCATGAGCCAGACCAGATATCGGTACCACCTGGGGTGGCAAATTCTCATTATGTTTTTGTGGAAGCCCTATATCCATAGATGGAAAAACACGTTGAAAGCAATCCGGGACTCGCAGCTTAATGGTAGTAATCACCTCTTAAAGATGGACACACGAGTCCAATCTGAGGGACCAGATTTGCGGGTAGGAGAAATATAAAGTTGAATAACTTTGAAAGCAATGGTGATATAGTGACATTTGGCCGCTCGAAATGTTGGTAATCTGATCCTCTATATGTTGGTATCTGTTATATGCTAATATGTCAATTAAGTAGGTCACCAGAAGTCAAATGGTCGCGAAATCTGACCCCTGTCTAAAACGTGACCACCTGTAGGAAAACTCGCTGCAGATACCATACCAATGGGACTTTCTTAACCTAAATGTGTTCAAATGGAAGCCAAGAAGTACCCAAGCCTATAATAAGTCTAAACAAGCGAAGTTTATTATTATTTAGATTGTGGCACATAACTGTTTTTGACGTATTTTCAAGAATGGTCTTTTTATTGCGCTAAAAACAGGCAAAATTGTATAAAGTTGGACAGCTTGAAATTAGTTGTATATTTTGACAAATAACTACTCCAAATGCTAATGGTCGTGTCTCACGTCTATTCAGGGATTAGTTAAGCTACATTTCGAGGCAATTAGGTCACCAGAGGTCAAGGTCAAAGATTGTCAATTATTAATTTTCTACATTTTTACTTGGGACTTTCATATTACAGTGTATTTACATTGCAACCAGTTACCAGTATTTACATTGCACCCTGTACCGCATAGCCCGTAGGGCATAGGGTACACCAGAGTGCGAGTGCACCAGGCATGGGTGTCCGCAGGGGTCAAAGGTCAATCATCCTCCGCTCGTTAAGGCGCTGAGACGGGCGTTAAGGCGCAAAGATAGAGCGTTAAGGCGTTGAGACGGGCGTTAAGTCGTAACGACGGGCGTTGATGGCGTCACTGCATTTCGATGTATTGGTGGCAATTCCATGAAAATCAGAGCTCCTGAGCTAGTTCACCAGGGCTTTGAAGCATTAAGCTAAGCGTTGATGGACGTTACTGTCTATACATGCACGCATATTCCCAAAACACGCACAGTCGACGTTCAACCGTCATCATGGCTTATACTTGTTCTAAGTGCGAACGATACAATATGATGCGACACGAGAAAAATATACATGGGATTGAAGACTCCGAGGCACAAGAACCCGATACAGAGACTGATGAGAGTCCATCGACTGGTACCGAAACAGAGATTGCTGAGAGTCTATTGGCTGATATCGAAACAGAGATTGCTGAGAGTCTAGTGATACAGAGAGGTTGACCTCAGATAGTCAGCGTACGCCCGAGGAGAGTGAGCCAGAACCTACCTTCTGAGATCGTATTGTGAGAGCAGCTATCAATACTCACGCTGCAGCAATCGAAGACGCTGGACAGGATAACTTAAAACAGCCAAATGCGCCCCGGCATCAGGAAAACAGCCATGCGATCTGTGAACAGCATACCTTAATATCGCTTGAAATGAAAGACGTTCCCACGCACCGGTCCATCATGAAGACCAGGCGTCACTTGGAAGGTGATATTGAGCTACCACCCCCCGAGGCCCTGGAAAATGTGATCAGGATGCGCAAACAACTCTTTCAGGACGTGCTGCCTCGGTGGTATCCTGAACTGCCCGACGATGGGCTGGTGGGGCCAAAATGGTCCAAATGAACTCCCAGAGTGAGTGAGCGAGTGAGTGAGTGAATGAGGCATGTCCAACGCCCGTCTTAACGCATGGACGCACTAACGATGGTGAGTGAGCGAGTGAGTTTACAAGTAGTAGCCAACGTGGACGTTTGGCGGTTGGAAGGAAGGTGTTTTGGGTAGAAATGGACCATTCTGGGTCCGAATGCGTCATTTGAAGCGGCATCTTGTAGCCACACCCGCCAACGCCAAGCTCAACGCTTCAACGCCTTGCTGAATTAGCCCAAAAGCTCTGATTTTCATGGAATTGTCACTAATTCATTGGAAATGCAGTTACTCCCGTCAACGCCCTTCATTACGCCTTAACGCCCTAACTTGACGCCATGCTATAGACGGGAGAGAGAACAACAACAACAAGGATGACAGATGAGAGAACAACAACAACAACAAAAACTTATTCTCCCCAATGTTCGTTCTCCCCATTGTTACATCATACCCACGCTGGGAAGCCGCGTTGAGCATGTTTACAATTCAAGAAGACTCTTGTCCGATCAGAGGCCGCCATTTGGCGCCGCATCTGTCATATTCTCGGCTGTTCTTGTCCAATCATAATCCGTCCTTTGAGAAAGTTCCATCTTTGCTCGGGCATCCAGCATTTCACGATACCACTGAGGCAGCATATCCTGAAGGAGTTGTTTGCGCATTCTGATCGCATTTTCCAGGGCCTCCGTGGGTGGTAGCTCCATATCCTCTTCTAAGTGACGCTTGGTCTTCATGATGGACCTGTGCGTGGGGTCGCCTTTCACTTCAAACGGTAGTAAGATATACTCTTCATAAATCGCCATGGCTGTTCTCTAGATGCAGGGGCACAATTGGGTGTATGCCTGTTGTAAGTTAATCCTGTCCGGTGTCCTCGATTGCTGCAGCGTGAATATTGACAGCTGCTCTCACAATAAGATCCCGGAAGGTAGGTAGTACTGCCTCACTTTCCTCAGACGTAGGCTGATTAACTGAGGTCAAGCTCTTCGTATCACTAGATAGAATATCAGCAATCTCTGAATCGGTATCAGTCGATGGACTCTCGTCAGTCTCTGTATCGGCTTCTTGTGCCTCGGGGTCTTCAATCTCATGTATATTTTTCTCATGTCGCATCATATCTTAACGTCTGGTGAATGTGCGTTCGCACTTATAGCCAGTATAAGCCATGTTGACGCTTGAATATCGACAGTGCGTGTTTTGGAAAAAAACTTGCTTTTATAGACGGTAACGATCATCAACGCTTAGCTAGCGCTTCAACGCCCTGGCGAACTAGATCAGAAGCTCTGATTTTCATGGAATTACCACCAATACATCGAAATGCAGGGACGCCCGTCAAAGCCCGTCGTTACGACGTAACGCCCGTCTCAACGCCTTAACGCCCTATCTTTACGCCTTAACGCCCGTCTCAGCGCCTTAACAAGCGATAAAGGGGATTTGCAGGACGATTGACCTTTGACCCCTGCGGACACCCATACCTGGTGCACTCGCACTCTGGTGTACCCTATGCCCTACCTGCTATACGGTATAGGGTGCATCAGCGATTTCTCTGGGGCTCTATACTTGAAACTGGTTGCAATGTAAATACATTGTAATATGAAAGTCCCAAGTAAAAATGTAGAAAATTAATAATTGACAATCTTTGACCTTGACCTCTGGTGACCTAATTACCTCGAAATGTAGCTTAACTAATCCCTGAATAGACCTAAGACATGACCATTGGCATTTGGAGTAGTTATTTGTCAAAATATGCAACTAATTTCAAGCTGCCCAACTTCATACAGTTTTGCCTGTTTTTAGCGCAATAAAAAGACCGTTTTTGAAAATGCGTCAAAAACAGTTATGTGCCACTGTCTAAATAATAATAAACTCCACTTGTTTAGACTTATTATATACTTGGGTACTTCTTGACTCCCATTTGAATACATTTAGGATAAGAAAGTCCCATTGGTATGGTATCTGCAGTGAGTTTTCCTACAGGTGGTCACGTTTTAGACAGGGGTCAGATTTCGTGACCTTTTGACCTCTGGTGACCTACATAATTGACAT
>JAVTVY010042446.1:0-18942 GCA_036873755.1 Hanleya hanleyi
TTACCAACAAGTTCTGAGCTGACCGACTTTTGATGAAAATTTCTGGTGATTTTTGATGAAAATCACTGGCGATTCTGACTTGGGCGGTGCCCATCTTAATATAGGCAGGATTTCAGCTGGGGGTGGGGATTTCCAAGAGTTCAGTTCGCGTTCGAGTCCTAATGCCTACTGTACTTCGTAGGTCCTGTGACGTTAGTCACACTGCCATGTCTGAAATATTTTTTATAAAAACTGCGGGCTGGGCAGCTTGATTTACACATCAAGTCTGCGAGATTCATATATTATTCCTACGAAGTAGGCTACCATCTGCAAATTGTCCAGTAGTCAGTGAGTGAGTGAGTGGAGTGAGTGAGTCCATCCGAATCCTTTCGTCGGCAAAATAAGGAGAACCGTTGACATCAGAACCCTGATTTTTTGCATGAAGGCGCATTAGGGGACTGTTACCAGCAAGTTCTGAGCTGACCTACTTTTGATGAAATTTCTGGTGATTTCTGATGAAAATCACTGGTAATTCTGACTTGGGCTGTGCCCATCTTAATATAGGCAGGATTTCAACTTGGGGGGGGGGGGATTTCCAAGAGTTCTGTGAGCGTCGGAGTCCTAATGCCTACCCTACTTCGTTAGTCACACTGCTATGTATAAGTTGAGTAATCTCGGAGCTCAGATTTACTTTGTAACTTTAACATCATATTGGGACCATTTGAACCTATTTGCATTGGCCATTGGTCACATGAGCAGTGTGACTAACGTCACAGGACCTACGAAGTACAGTAGGCATTAGGACTCGAACGCGAACTGAACTCTTGGAAATCCCCACCCCCAGTTGAAATCCCGCCTATATTAAGATGGGCACCGCCCATGTCAGAATCGCCACTGATTTTCATCAAAAATCACCAGAAATTTCCATCAAAAATAGGTCAGCTCAGAATTTGTTGGTAACAGTCTCCTAATGCGCCTTCATTCCAAAATAAATAACGATCACCGATTTAATTTTACATTTTTTTTTTAAAGGAAACAGATTGAATAATATAGGTTCACTAGATTTCAAGCTTTACGTGTGAAAATACATCTACATCTCTTTAGTGGTTTTTAGTGCCCTTGTCCAGGATCAAAACAACTTTTTAAATCACATTATTTTCCCAACAATACACCAAATTTTTATATATAGTACTATAGTATAGAAAGGTAGCATTTATGTAGTTTACGGTAATTCAACTCGAGACCAACACCTTCTATGCACAGGATAATAATGATTCTATGTGATTCTCCTGAGCATAACCGGTACAAAGACGAATAAATAGCGTCTCTACATCACGTTGTTATCTAGATATATGGGACAACACATTTTGGGTATCGGCAATCTGATGAATGTACTATTCCGGTTTCCTTGTTTCACATTATATTCTATGGCAGTTGATCGGTGATTTTCTTTATGATAAACGTTAAACCACCTCAGCTTCGTTGTGCAAACAGCGCTGAATTTTTGAGGGTATATGCAGTAGGGTATTTTTAGCCGGAGAGTAACTGAAAGGCCTACTCATTAAATGCGATAAAACGCTGGAGCAAAACGGACCACAGTTTTCTTGGCAATGATGACATGTTTGGATGTGAAACAGGATACACGTTACAGGCTACAGCTTACATATATATAACAATATACTGAAGTGTTAATTATAAATCTAATTTTAATCAGAATTATTTCAGATCAGAACTTGCTGGTAACAATGCACGTTCATGCCAAAAATCAAGGTTCTAATGTCAACGGTTCTCCTTATTTTGCCGACGAAAGGATTCGGATGGACTCACTCATTACCGGACAATTTGCGATCTGTAGCCTACTTCGTAGGAATAAAGCAAAAGTACCATATGATTTCGCCATGTTAGTTTGCCAGCGTGCCTTCGATTCGGAGAAAATATTATTCAACTCAAAAATCCTTTCACACCTGTTCTCTTCAAAGTATTTTCTTCTTCTATCCACTTTCCTTCAAATATCCCTACCTTGGTAGTCTCACAAGAATGTGTTGAGTATACGTTAATTATGCTCGAATGGGAACATCCTGAAGTGGAGAGCAGGGCCTCGGGGACGAAACCTCCACCAGCAGAATCTCGACATATACCGGTAAAAATTACAACACATATAAGGGAAGTGGGAAGAGGTGCCGACATACTGACAGAGCCACATGACTTCACAGTATACCCTTCTGGTTAACCTATTCCATATTCCAAATAACAGCATTAGCAGTAAATTAAAAAACAAAAAAAAGTCATAGAATGCATAAACATAGGCAAGTTTCCTGCAGGAGAGAAGCGGTCAACAGTTTTTAATGATGCCGGCAAGATATCACGATGTTCCAAAAATATCAAATCCTTTTTTTAATTCATATGATATTCGTAATAAAGTCGTCATCTAGAGAATACTGTATCTCAGTCACGCTTTGATTGTGATCAAACGACTATCTGGCGAATGGTAAATATATGTTCCTACATAGTATGATGAGAACCCCCCTATCATCAATAAACTTGAATAGGGAATTAAACCTTTCCACCTTAACCCTATCTGACCTGGGCTTTTTTGGACCTGTCCAGGCAAAATGGACCCCCCCCCTCCCCCAATTATTTTTCTTATCCCTTGAGCTAGGGGGCTGAAACTTACCACACTATACCCTTGGGTCAAGCTCTACCAGAAAATGTAAAAAAAAAATCCAAGATGGCCGCTTTGATGACGTCACAGTGACGTCATTTTCAAAAACGGCATTTTTTGGTCGATTTTTCGGTCGGATTTTCCGAATTTTTTATTTATGCAATTTCTCTGCAAAAACTGCATGATAAATTAGTAAATGTTAATGTGATGTGAAATAAAATAGTTTTTGTCCACTTTTCATCGCGGAAAAGCAGAAATTTTGAAGAAATGTGACAAAAACATCACTTTTCTGGTACACCACGTGGCCGCCATCTTGAATTTACCCATGATCCTATGCTCAGGGGTTATGCAAATGGGCTGAAAATGACCCCAATATGATAAACTATAAAGTCCGGGAGTTTCAGCACACCATTTTTCGTCGTTCCGGAAATAGCGCAGAAAGTTTGGTAGGGGGGGGGGGCCATAATGGCCCTCCCCCCCAGGCCAGGTAGGGTTAAAGTTATTGAGCCACATTCAGACAGACTTGCACGCGAACAAAGTGCGTTGAGTTTCGGATTCTTAGGTTATCTTTTTTCGAGAAACTGCTTCATAAATAGATCAATATAATCATCCCTGTTATCTTGACGGTCTCTTTGGTGGATACCACCAGCGATTCTTTTAGATATTCTCTAACAAAGCAGATGTAACCGAATGGATTTTCATTAAACAAGATCCCTCGCCTAAAATGACCATATTTCCTTCTTCGCTTACAACTGGCTGAAATTCGAAACCAACGCTCATCTTTAAGTCATGTGCCATTCAGACATGCCTTATACAAGTCAGTCCGTGCTGTAATCTCCTGTTATATGTTGATATGCTAACAGGTGTGTAGCACAGGTAACGTGGATGGCAATGTGACATTGATAGCGCATCATAACTGAAACTAATTCCTGCTCAGTGTCTTACTGATATCGTGTTACAGAGCAAGCTTGACATCAATTGATCTATTCATTATTGAGTTAATGATCTGATACGGCATTAGCCAGCAATGAAACTCTGGATAAATATAATGGTCAGACGAATTCGGACAAATTGGCATTTTCTATTTCAGCCTACGAGCCATATCGTGAAGAGCCAGCAATATTCCCCAGTCATATTCTCTCCGGCTTTAGCCTTTGCTCATTTTGCTTGAAATTGTACACAAGCCCATATGTTCAGTCTTTATTTTTCAGTGTTTTATTCGGTCTCTATATTTAAAACAAATATCAAACATAATCAATGAGAGGCACATTATGACACAGAGTATATATTTCAGTTTCGTCGGTCTGTTTCAGTTATTCAGTTTGTATACCAGTAAATAATATTTATGGTATTGAATAAATGATCGCCTGTTCCTTGTCTTTGTAACCGTCTCGTACAAGGTAATTTATGTTTTCCTTCTTACAGACCATTTGGAGCCCGTAGTTGCCATGGAGTCAATTTTCGGTTGAACGTCGGCTAGTTTTATGTTATATAAGTTATGTTCTTTAACCCAATCTCGGAGTTCGGTTTGACTTTGTAACTCTAATATCATATTGGAATCATTTGAACCTATTTGCATGAGCCCAGGGGCAAAGGATCATGGGTTATTTATAAGTGGCGGCCATGTGGGAGTTTTAGCATTTCTGCGGATAAAAGTGGGCAAAAACTGTTCTATTTTTACATCAAATGTTTTTTTAACGATTAATCATGCGAAGAAATTTGCACAATAAAAGATTTGAAAAATCGGCAGAGAAATACATTCTGCGACGTAGTCAGTTCTGCCATCTTGGATTTTTGAATGTTTTCTGTTGGAGTTTGACACAGTTATATAGTGTAACAACTTTCAACTCTTTAGTCGCAGAGAGAACGAAAATATTTAGGGCCCTTCAGGGTGTAGTACACCCCAAATCAGTGAGTTTATTCCAAATTTCCAACAAATTATACTGAATGTTCCTCTCGCATAAGACTGAGGGGAGTTTTCGTTGATTTCGAGCAACGAAGTTTTATTTTTCTATTTTATTTTGCTTATTTTTCATTGGCTTGATTGATCCTTTAAATGCACTGCCAAAACTCGGTCAACTATTGACCACATTATTAACACAGCAATTATAGGAGATACGTCCGTGTGTGTCACTCATGTCTCGATGTATGTCCTTGGCTGTTGTGATCCGATTCAGTGACACAGTCGCTGACAGACACATCGGTACCCTGTTGGGTCGCGGTCGGAAGATAAAACTGACCAATTAATCCCGATAAGGTGTAATATCTCTTCTACCTTCATGTAGATCTACTGAAGGGTCAACATCAATCAACTAAAATTTGTCTTCTTGCTTCAATAAAATTGATGATCCGTCTGTTTGGATTATTGGCGAAATCAGGTCAGTCCTTGTAAGGGCTTGTATACGATCTGGGGTCAAAATTGACGAAACAAATTTTATTGCACATTTCTGTAGTACTATATAGATTCTGTCGCCAGGCGAGATTATCTTGGTGAATATATGTATGCTTAGGCACAGGGGCTCGTTACCGTTATTAATTGGTTAATTAGTTTGATTACAGGGGGATCAGCGTGGTGAGGTGTCTCCGACTTGATTGATCTCCCTTCCCCAATAATTCCCTACCTCGACCCCCCCTCTGTAATCAACCTAATTAACCAATTAACAACGGCAACGAGCCCCCGTGTACTTAGGTGAAATTTTAGCCTTCAAAATCACAAAGAGTGGCAAAACTTTTCCTGATTGAGTGGAGACACCCCAAGCTGGCAATTCGATTCGATTCGATTCGATTTATTTCTATACATGGAACATACAGAAATATTAAAAGGTTCATATTAAAAACTACAGGACAAGACAAATGCATATACATACACATACATATAGATACATACATGTGCACACAGATAGAACATGGTACCTTAACAAGGCTATTTGGTCAAACCCAGTGTGAGTAAATACAATTTACCCATATAATCAGTCATGTGGCAGGGATGCAATTTCGTTCCTTTGCTCTCTCGTTAAGCAGTTCATAGAAAAATTGCCCTATTATTGGCGAAAGATGCATTGGTGGGTTAATAAGAAAATAAAATTTTTCCAGATCCGTCAACTTAGGGAAATATTGGCAAATGCTACTTATGTTGTTATAAAATATATCTCTTAGTTTTTCGCCGCTAGGACATTTGCACAGGAAATGGAATTCATCTTCTACTGTTTTGTCGGTTGTTATACATCCCTTGCACAATCTTTTATCTCTGTCTATATTTCTGTATCTACCCGTTTCTATTTCAAATAGAAGACAATTCACACTTGTCTCACATAAACACCGCAGGGGTCCTTACTCTTCGTTAATTGACCAAAATCTGTTGATCGCTTTAACTTCATTCACTTGATTTCTGCAGTTTTAAGTAAAACCGTTTATTTCTGGTAAAGTATTCATCATGGGGGTTCGAAATTTGGAATGGTTGTTTTGAACTAGGTGAAGAAAATTTGTACCTCGGGAAGTTCTTACTTTGTTCGCTGTGATTTGGTTATTTTTGAGGTTCATCGTTGGAGATTTTCCAGAATTTCCTACGAAGTAGGCTCTCATTTGCAAATTGTCCGGTAATGAGTCAGTCAGTCAGTCCATCCGAATCGTTTCGTCGGCAAAATAAGAAGAACCGTTGACATTAGAACCTTGATTTTTGGCACGAACGTTGATTAGGGGACTGTTACCGGCAAGTTATGAGCTGAGCTACTTTTGATGAAAATTCGACCTACATAAGTGAGCTATAACATTACGCTTGGACCCCCAAGTCATCTAGGTGACCTACAACATTACGCTTGAACCCCCAAGTCGTCGTCCTCATCCTACTTCGTAGGTCCTGTGACGTTAGCCACACTACTCATGTCTTTTATAATGTATTTAGTGAACGTTTTTGGTAAATGCACATGGAGAAATTTCGAATTAATTTTTGCTCTTCGGGGATGAGCATTTTTTCTACTGTAAATCCAACCCAGGTAGAAGTGTTGGGTCCGCCATTATTGCCTTGTGCTGGTATGTTAATGAAAATATTTTCGAATTCTTTGAAGTTGAGTTTGCCCTTTTCAATTCGCATATATATATCGGCCAGGCAGGTGCATATTGTAACATAGACGTTTGTACAGAACACAATCTCTGAATTGGAACTTTGAGCGAAACTTTGTTTTCACTTCTTTTGTACTTTGTCTTTGGTGCGAGACTTATTCAGTAGAGTAGTCCTCAGAGACAATGTTGTGTTCGGTTTAGGCCTGAGACTCTCGTGGTGGACATATTTCATAACATGAAGTGGGGCTCCCTGGAAGGCTTTGATGCATAGCCCCGGAGAGGCCCCTTTGAACTTAGGTTCCGTTGAGGTGTTTGTTATTTGCTCATTGCATATGGCAAGCCGTTTCAGTATTTAATCGGTTATTCCACATATGTTGAAAACTTTTGCACATATGTACAAAAGAATTCCACATATGTGTAAAAAACAGTTTTTAGACATATGTGCAAAAGTTTTACACATATGTTGAAAAGTTTTACACATATGTTGAAAAGTTTTACACATATGTGGAAAAGTTTTACACATATGTGGAAAAGTTTTACACATATGTAAAATAAATTAACTATTTCACATATGTTGAAAAGTTTTATACATATGTGCAAAACTTTTACACATATGTCAAATAAAGTGTTTTTCCACATATGTGCAAAAGTTTTGTACATATGTTAAATAAATTCCAGGAGAGTTAATGGAAAGGAAATGGACTGCTCCCTGTGGTATAATCTCTCGTGAATGTTTGTTATCTAACGACCATTTCAAAATGGCGCTGTCCCTTCGGGGGTTTGTTTTCCGTCTCTCCGACTATGCGAGACATGTGAAACTACAGTGAGGACACGGAAGCTTATAATAATAATAATAGTACATTATTATCTTAGATTCAAGGTCCATACATACATGACTATCTTCCTTAAACGCACCTCTACTCCTGTAGCTAACGCAGATCGTACAAACTGCGGTATAGCACAGGGGCTGGTTGTTGGTCAGTTATTAATTATGATATTAAATTCTGATATACTCTCATCCTACTCCATAAATATGAGTACGAGATGAGTATATATGAAAATTAAGATCCTAAATTATTACCAACAACAAGCCCCTGTGTGCGGTAGCTAAATGTGGTACACTAGAGTACGGTGGGTCCATGCAAACGAACGAGGATAGCGGGGCTGGGGTAGGAACAACGCCTGAATTAACAAGACATTTGACATACAGGGTCGAAATACGGTAGTCAGCTGGGTCACAGATAAATAAACACACGAACTCAAGTCTCTTACAGCCATTTCAAGGTCAACCTTACTGAATATGTTATCATTGTGGAAAGATTGTTCCTTTGTTTGAGGGAAGAAAAGGCGCCAAAATGATACCAGGGAGCAGTCGATGCCTACGGCAGAGGTCGCAACTTTTAGACATATGTGTAAAAGTTTTGCACATATGTGAAATAAAATAACTATTTCACTTATGTTGAAAAGTTTTATACATATGTGTAAAAGTTTTAGACATATGTGCAAAAACCTTTTTTTCAACATATGTCGAAAACTTTTAGACATATGTGTAAAAGTTTTAGACATATGTGTAAAAGTTTTACACATATGTTAAATAAATTAACTATTCCACATATGTTGAAAACTTTTGCACATATGTCAAAAAGTTTTCAACATATGTGGTGTTAAATATCTCTTCACCCTTCATGTAGATCTACTCGACAGTCAGCATAAATCAGCTGAAATTTGTCTTCTTCTTGCTTCCAAGAATATGAAGATTGGTCTGTTTGGATTCTAAGCGAAATCAGGTCAGTCCTTTTAAGGGCTTGTAATCCACAAAAAGGGCATTTCAGGTGACCGTGTCCACATGGCGACAAAGGTCGTTTTAAATGGGCATGTTCACGTGACAAATGTCTTATGCCTTTGCCAAATGACAGGACTCCCTCTCACTCAGCATGATAGTATAATATAGTATATAATGACAAAATATGTACTGCTATGAATCCATATTGGCAGCCATGTTGTTACCACTTTCAAGCACAGCATCCCGGCCAAACTCCGAACAGCGCATCTCATAGTCTATGAAGAAAGGCCAGGTAAACACCTTAACCCTACTGGCCTGGGCTTTTTGGGACCTGCTGTGCCCCCCCACCCCTAATTATTTTTCTTACCCCTTGAGCTAGGGGGCTGAAACTTACCACACTGTACCCTTGGTTCTACGCTGATAAACAGCTTGTATCACTGACATCCCTGTTGTCCTTGTTCCCCCCCCGCTGATTCACATCGCAAAGTTCGCGCCTCTTAGCCGTAAGGGGGCGCTCTGCATAGGCCAACCACCAATGACCAATGAAAAACTCTCTTACGGAAGAGTCTTGGCAATATGAGTTGTCTCCCTTTTCAAACGTTCATATGTCGTTAACGGCAAAACCGATCAATAAACGGACGGCAAAACAGCTCTAATTACGTTAATTTCTGAGTTAAGAGTGAACAGATTTTTGGATAACTTCCTCCATTGTTTAGTAAGGTTCGTCAACTGATTGCAAACATTTGTTCACTGATACCTTCAAATAATTAACAAATAAATCCCTGTAAATGTTATTAATATCCCACTGATAAGACCACGCTTTATCGTCATGAGTATATAAGGTACGAAAGCCGAGAAGGGACTTCTGACTTCCGACTTCAGACTTAGGATATTTTCCATTTATAATGCATTACATCTTAAATTATGAAGCTTGGAATAACACAACACCATTATTATGGAATATTGTGCTTAAAAACCTGCTTGCATGTACTTATAATAATCAGATAACCATTGAATTTTATCTTGAGTTATGTTCTGATTATTAAAATGCGATAACTTCTAATGTAAATCGAAATACCCTATGTCACAAGTCAAAGGCGTCTCAATTACATAATATAATTGCGCAAATTGATACATTACGAATAATCACATTTAATGCGCCCTTTCCACATTAATCGTCGGATAATGCTGTCTTGTCTCAGTGGCGGCGACAGGTGCACAGCACGTGGATCACCGCATGATCTCCGGTTCGTTCTCATGATCCCTCTCTTTTGTTTATAAAACAGAGCGGATTTTTCATGTATTGATAACTGATGTAAATATGATAATATGCATGGATCAAATATCCCAATACAGGACTAATAAGCTTACATTTATGATAATTTTGACAAATTCAGGTCGAAAATATACCAGTCATTAACACTTAAAATATGTTCTGGGTTAACCCTATCTGGCCTGGGCTTTTTGGGATCTGTCCAAGGGGGCATTTCGCCCCCCCCCCCTCCCCCCGTAAATATTTTAAATTCTATTCAACTGATCACAATTACTTCCAAAGCATGGTCGAATAATATAGTATGATAATTTACGCATCAATGCGACAAGGCGATGCCATTATATTCATCGATTATTCAAATATTATTTACAACTTTGTCAAGCCCAAGCCAAATCATATCACGAGATCGTACCATTACTCCCAAATATAATTAACAAATAAGATAAATATTGTTTGTATCAAGGCATTTTAGTTCTCTCTGCTCCCTTCTCCAAAACTTGATTAACTTGATTATTTTGATTTTGACTTCCGACTTCCGACTTCTGACTTCTGACTTCCGACTTCTGACTTCCGACTTCCGATTTCTGACTTCTGACTTCTGACTTTCCGACTTCTGACTTCTGACATCCGACTTCAGAATTTTGTACATCCATTCACCCCTTGCAACTTTATCTTTACATACATGATAATAATACCTATATTTCCGTCTGTGACTTTGTGCTTTGATCTTTCTGATTACTAGTATCGGCAATTTAAAAGGGAACCCCAATGTTCTAGGTCCAGTTTTAGGCCACGGTTACAGAGACATTGCGTTTGAAGTTTAAATCTGCTATTGATGGAATTTATTGCAAATGATATTTGGTGATGTCACGAAATACTCAAAATAATGAGCTAGATTATACTGGAATTGTCACAAATCTATTATAAGTCTAATCTCATTATTTGTAATATTGCTTATTTATAGCATCATGAAAACTAGTTCTAAAAAGTTCTAAGCATTTATAGAAATACGGTTCTCATATCAACAGGTTACAAAGGGCTTTATTTTGAAATTGCACGGGTTATGATATCTTATTAAAGAATATGGAGTAACAAAGGTCTATGCGTTTCATATTTATTAACTAGAGCCTATAGGCTTTGGGATGTAATCTACTACTGAATCTGCTCATCGTTCATAATAAAAGATTGTTTGTATTAGCGGATCATTCTGTTCCTTGATATTTACGAAATTCAGGGATTATTGCAAATATGGAGATGAGACGCTTTAGAAAGATAGAATCATCACAAGGGACCAAACTAGAATGTCTACAAAAGACTGACCGAAGTGTCGGGTAATGAGCCTAAGCCCCTACCTACACTGAATATGGGTCTCGAACTTGATCTCCATCCTGTCATATTGGCCCAATATAATTCTATCGGGTTATGTAACTTTGTTGCCAATGCAACTACGCGCATACAACACCATGTCCGTTTACAACACGTCTGGAAAAGAATTATCTTTTGTCAGCGATAGTTTATAAATTTCGGCCAACCACTTGTCGAGACCTATAGTAAAGGCGAAATTTCCATTATGATGATGCTGTATTAGCATAGGAATAAAAGACAGCCTGTATAGCATCAGAACATAGACCAGTGGTTTATAAATACTGGGTAGATTAATAATTTTGCTTTGAAGTTTTTTGATCATCATGACCGAGGTCATTAGCAGACGAAGAGAGTTATCCGGTGCGAAGGTGGTTGCTGTGTCGTATAAAAAGTGGCATGACTTGGTCTCATATGTCGAAACTGTCCGGTTTCGATCGGGTTTCAGATGAAATATACAACTTTCGGCTTTAAAGGAAATAGAGGAGTGCATTTACCATAGCGAATTTGGGGTAAATGAATACGGATGGATTTCGGTTTACCAATTCAGGACAACAGGCTTCACCTCCCATCCAGCTGGTGTAATAATGCAGCGAGATCATGTGTCTCAGTTTATACATTCATGCATGTGCAGATATCCAGTGACAGTAATCGAGTCAAGGCCTCGCAAGAGAGAAATAAAATATAAGTAGATCTTTTGCGACATCTGCAGAAATGAGACAACACAGCTGTATTTTAATGAAGATCCATCAATATAAAAATATATAAAAATAATTTTGGGACGGGAACGACACTGGTACATAATTGAATGTGCATCAATGCTGTTAATAATACTTGGCAGTGTTATCCACAGGTGTTTGTCAGCTGAACTATCTGGGGGTTATGGTGAACGATAAACAACACCTGGTGAATCACTTCCCCTCGACCTCCGACATAATCTGTGTACATTTTTACAGAACTCTGTTTACCTCTTTATTTCGCATCCTCATTCATTTCATAATAGAGGCTTGTTGTGCATGCTGTCACCCAAAGACTCTTTTAATCCGTCAAAACTGGGCCGTAAATCATCCAAAGACGCTGAATTTTAGCAGAACTTGGCAATCTCTGTTTTATTGCAGTTCAGCGCTCAAGGTGAGACTTGACGCTGATTGGTCAATAAGGCGAACAACAACAACAACACGTGCCTTTTTGCTATGGCGGAATTAAAACACAGGGCGCTGTTGTTGCTCTGGCTGTCGTGTGACTGTGTTTGATCAAAAGTGAATTTCCGTTGAAATATAGGTTTTCGAGTTGGCCTAATCTACGCCCGGTGATTCCGGGACCACATGGATATGCAGGAGCAAAGTTTCATGAAATCAGGGTCATTGACTAATAAATGCCCAGTGTTACGTCCAGGGTTAAAAAAAAAAACAGTAAAAAAAATCCTGCCTAACATTTTCGAATTCCATTCCAGTTTTCCATGACCTGTAACAAAATTCAGCCAGACACGAAATTCCATTACTATCAAGACTTTTCTCTGGATATTGTCATGGTTTCCTGGTAATAAAATATGATTGAACCATATCGATCAGAACAGGGGCGACGGAAGCAAATTGGAAGTGGTAAGGCCCAATTTCTACGTTCCCACTTCGAACCTGCCTTGATTTATCTGACCCCCTTCAGTGTTCAAAATCCGAGATGTAGATTTCACCTACAAACCTGAGACGAACCAATCAGAACGTCCACGTCCATTGAGAGTAAAGTGTCATTGAGTGACATCATCCTCTATTTGCGGCGTCCTTTCTCCTAATATGGTGCCAACTATGTAGGTCAGCCAATCAATAACGCTCTTGTGCGACCCATTTCGAATTTCAAATGTTTTCGAGGTCAGTGACGTCTCGTGTCTATTTATAAGTTCTTTGAACACTGAAGGGGGCCAGATATATCAAGGGAAGTTCGAAGTGGAAACAAAGAAATTCGCTTGATAAAAATGAAGATGCGGAAGCTCCTGTGGTCTAGATCCCATCCCCGGAGACGCGTTCAGAGCGATTTCTGGTGAATAAAATCACTCTACAATGAAGTGTATTTTTAGTTCTTTCGTAATCCTTTTATCATGAAAATGCAATCGATGGTGGTTTTCTGCGATGCTGAATTAGAAAAATATATGTATAGTAAAGTAAGCTAAGACATATTCGTAGCCGATATAATAATTATAGGCAGTGGGGTGTTAATTCATTGCACAATTTTTCTTTGCGCAAAAGTGGTACGGTACCTGCCGTTCCGACGCCCTTGCAGAAGAGTTAAGTGCCACATATTACTTCTTTTGCCCCTGAAGATAGACCAGTTCAGTCACCACTTCGAAAATTTGAGATCAATGATGATGGCATATTTGTCAGTCAAATTTCACTGGTTCACACAACTAAAGAAATGCCCCTTTCCTTTCTGTTCGATCCAGAATTCTGAATACTTCAACGTAGATTATTTTGAATATTTCGACCACTGATACACATTGACAGCTAGGCCATCACGCAGAGAAGAGTGAACTGTTAAACAGGCTAACGTTCTGTTACAAGTAGTTTTCCCTGCTTCTCACCCTTTCTCTTTTGCCACCGTGATATGGCGGAACATTTTTTTGAAAATGAAGTTAAACCCTATTCACTCACTCACTCTTTTTTCAGCAACTTCAAAATGCATCAATAATTCAATCACAGAAAGTGAACTTTTCCACCAATAAATCAACCGGTGATCAAATTTATTGGAACCGGAAGTTGACAAAATGGTCCAAAATCGTGCAAATAATCCTTTCTTACTAATTTTACTGAGTTTAGAGGGGAATCAAAGTTATTAGAACAATTGATTCAATTTTGTCCACAAAAATGGGGGTGATTGAATTCTAATAGGGTGGTTGAATTATTAGATAAATTACCGTACTGGTGATGGGTTAAAAACCCTGCATGAACAGCCCTCACAATTAACCACGGCAAACGGCATTTGCCGTGGTAAATGCTGGGTTAAAATCACTTAGCGACGGCACTTTGTTTGCCGTTGGTCGCAACGTGACGTTGTTGTTGTCAATAAAAACAATTGGGTCGATGGAAAAATACGTCTCCTTGAACTGCCTATTCTTGCGAATATATTTGGTTTTAACATGGAGTTAAGTCTTTAACTCCATGGTTTTAATTAGGGAGACAGCTTCTGATGTTGTGGTTGTCTGATTGCATTATTTGGAGACAACGCCAACGGTCGGCACAAATGCACTTTTCCAAGAACTGAAAGCCAATCTGCAGGTCTTCAATTGGATGTCTGTCGCTCTCCAGCATGAAGGTTATTCCTCTGCTGGCGTTTGCTCATCGTCGCAATAATATAACACAGGCGATCGCGTCTGCGGAGAGTGCGCTGGGGAATGGTGAGGGTTACGATGAAGGGAAATTCACATAAAGGCAGCATTATGTATTATTGCATTATGAGTAGCATGGTAACCTGAAATAGTGAACTGAGTAGTAATTTTGAATCAATTAATTACCACTAAATATCTTATATACTCCATGTTTTCATACATTACACAGAAGATAATGTGCCAGATAGTTATAGTATCATACTCGACGTAAGCCCCTGCAATTGCCATTCTCCTGCGCAGTGGTATTTCTGAAAGTCTGCATCTAACGTCAAAAGGATAGAACGTGGACAACAGGTCAGCTTATCAATAGAGCCAACTAATATGCTATGACCCAAATACTTGGCGGAAGGGGGCAACAGGTTGTGGAAGATATCTTTCAACAAAAGACATTGCTTCTCTCGGGATCTTCTGCTCGAATAAACGACACTCTTTATACTTTCTACATTGATGAAACATTATTACGCTTTCAGTGCAATGCATATCTATTTCATTGAAGAATCAGACATCAGATTTAGAAAAAAACTTTCGCCACAAACACCCCTCGTCTCCCTGCTGATCTCACTATTTTAGACTGACCTGCAGCCTGTCTAGACATAGAACCGCGCCCCTGACCCGTCCATAGAAATCTACAGAGTGTAGCTTAATTCAGTTTTGAGAGGGAAGAGACTGTATTGTAATCAGCGTACACGACTGAGGGGCTACAAACTAAGCTGTGATGTCGAAGAGCAAAACAAAACCACTGGACAACGAGGCGCTCGATCTTGGCACCAATGCATAAAATTAACATGTCTAGCAACACGGTTTGCCAAGAATAATTTGATGAAAACATTGCAAACAAGAGAGGGAGATTAAGTTAGTGATTAAAATAATGCACTATATAGCGTTTCTTTTGAACTAAGACGCCTCCTGAAAAAAGAATAGGTTCGCAGCATTGGTGAAGTCCAATCACTCGAGGACAACCTCCCTGCCCCCTTACGCGCGCGAACTTAGACACTAAAACAAGTAAAACGCTATAAGACAGCATTTTAAGATGTACTCGAGTATTGTAATATATATATTATCAAGGTAACAAACCCAAGACTGAAAAATAATATCACGAAAAACATGAAATATAGTCGCTATCTAGGATGAGCTCAAGAACTCTTTCTTTAGGATGTGTACGTTGGTCGGACGGCGGAAGGTTATCTTTAAACTTTTGCTGGGTGACATTCACGCCTATATAATGTATCTACTACCGTAGATTACATAAAAATTCATTTCAACTAACACACCTCCTTAAACAAGTTCATGGACTGCAAAGATATCAGAATCCTAAATATCCTTATTTGTCTATCTAATTAACTCACCAATACCTCATTTGCATATCAAATTTTTACCAGTTCCAGAAAGTTTCTCATCAACCAGGGAAAATATTTACAAGCAAAAAAAATGAAAAAATAAAATAAAAATTGAGAACAATGGGGGCAATTTCAGAAATATATGGCAACAAAATATCTCCCCCACAGAAGTTTTAATTTTCCATTTAAGTTTCCCTTTAAGTGATCAAAATTATGAAGAGTTTTGGAGAAGGGAGGGGAGAGAATTAAAATGCCTTGATACAAACAATATTTATATTATTTGTTAATTATATTTGGAAGTAATGGTACGATCTTATGATATGATTTGGCTTGGGCTTGACAAAATTAGGTTTAGTTATTTTGTGTGTCCTAGGAAAGCAGAAAATCGTAAATAATATTTGAATAATCGATAAATATAATGACATCTCCTTGTCGCATTGATGCGTAAATTATCATACTATATTATTCGATAATGCTTTACATTACCTTACCACATTTTTTAAAAATATTTTCGGAGTGTGGGGGGGGGGGGCGAAATGCCCCCCGCCCCCTGGACAGATCCCAAAAAGCACAGGCCAGATAGGGTTAACCCAGAATATATTTTAATGGATAATGACTGGTATATTTTCGACCTGAAGTTGTCAAAATTATCATAAATGTAAGATTATTAGTCCTGTATTGGGATATTTGATCCATTCACATTATCATATTTACATCAGTTATCAATACATGAAAAACCCGCTCCATGTTATAAACATAAGGGAGGGATCATGAGAACGAACCGGAGATCACACGGGGGTCCACGTGCTGTGCACCTTTCGCCGCCACTGGGAAAAGACAGCATTGTCCAACGATTAATGTGGAAAGGGCGCATTAAATGTGATTATTCGTATAAGGTATCAAATTGTGCAATTATATTATGTAAATGAGGCGCCTTTAACTTTCGACATAGGGCATTTCTATTTACATTAGAAATCGCATTTTAATAATCAGAACATAGCTCAAGATAAACTTCAATGATTATCTGATTATTATAAGTACATGCAAGCAGGTTTTTAAGTAGAATATGCCATAATAATGATACTGTGTTATTCCATGCTTCATAATTTACATGTGTAAGATGTAATGCATTATAAAAGAAAAAAAAATCCTAAGTCTGAAGTCGGAAGTCCCCTCTCGGCTTTCGTAATAAGGAGATCAAGCTGCATAGAATAGTAACGTGAAAACACCGTTCAATTGTTTCAGATTTTGAATTGAATGTTGACTGTTAATAAAGCCTGGGAAAAGTTCCTTTGAGAGATGCGGTTAGAGGGCGTGTCGCTGTCAAAATATTGGCATGGCTTCCACATTACGTGAGAGTAATGATCTCACTATCATGAAGGCATGACGTAATTTCGGTCACGTGAGGTAGTTAGCCAATCGTGGTTAGTATGAGGAATCTGGTTATCTCCGAGCTATTACGGCACAGCGATTGGGTAACCAGATAAAGCGCCCCCTTACGGCCAAGAGGCGCGAACTTGGCGATGTGAATCAGCGGGGGAACAACGAGAGAAGGGACGCCAGTGATACAAGCTGAATTGTATGAGCGTACCTTGGTTCAAGCTCTACCAGAAAATGTAAAAAACTTTAAGATGGCCGCCTTGATGACGTCACAGTGACGTCATTTTCAAAAACGGCATTTGTCGATTTTTTGGTCGGATTTTCCGAATTTTTTATTTATGCAATTTCTCCGCAAAAACTGCATGATAAGTTAGTAAATATTAATGTGATGTGAAATAAAATAGCTTTTGCCCACTTTTCGTCGCGGAAAAGTAGATTTTTTTTTAAAATATGACAAAAACATCACTTTTCTGGTACCCCACGAGTCCGCCATCTTGAATTTACCCATGATTCTCTGTTCGGGGGGTTATGCAGATAGGCTCATTACCCCAATACTAATTTATCATGCAGTTTTTGCGGAGAAATTGCATAAATATAAAGTTTGCAAAATCTGACGGAAAAATCGACCTGAAAATGCCGTTTTTGAAAATGACGTCACTGTGACGTCATCAAAGCGGCCATCTTAGATTTCTTGATTGACCCAAGGGTATAGTGTGGTAAGTTTCAGCTCCCTAGCTCAAGGGATAAGCAAAATAATTAGAGGGGGCATTTCGCGGACCCCTGGCCTGGACAGGTTCGAAAAAGCCCAGGCCAGAGAGGGTTAATGCTCAGTACATTAGGTCTAGCCAATGTTCAGAAGTTCTCAGGAAACTTTCTGATCAGAAATGAAATGTAGAGTTACTGCATAGAACTGATCAGTTCCACGATTGCTTCTGTAGTCCATCGCACTCGTAGCTGGTACATATGATGAGCACGAACAGGCAATATACCCAAAGAAAACAAGTGGACAGCTTTAATTACCCATTTTCTCATTGTCTGTTATCTTCAATCTACGCGCTTGGTCTTAATGCGTTGACACCCCGAGATCAATGATTTCATTAGATCAAGACAACAAAACCATCACGTTTTGTTATCAGCGAGCCTTGCCTATCAGGTGTGTCGGACACGTCTTAATGTCCAGTTGATGGAGGGGCAGTCTAATTGATATTATCTTAATGGTGTTTATAGCGAACGGCCAAGATCAATTTCTAAATAATCGATTTGAGAAATTCACCAGGGAAATAACTATGACCCCGGTTGACAGTCACGAAAGACAAACCTTATCGTTTCATTAGATCTCATTCTAATTACCCTGTCTTTTTGTCTTATATCAACGAAGAACCCCCTATAGACAAGGCTTTCAGAAACGCTAATGTGTTAGAACAAGCGTCCATCCGATCAGCATACAAAGATCTCACAGATCAACTTTTCTCAATGGGTTATTCTACACTTATTATCCGTACAGAGAAACCTGTGAATATGGCACCGACCAACCTCTAAATGCCGGCAATATTCATGGTCCCAATACTTAAATTTAAGTATTTTGCTTAACATAACGTCGCATCGAGGAGTAATAAGTGAATCCAGAACGGCGGTCATACATGTAATGGTTCTCTGAAATTTGCGTTTTTCTTGGAACTATATATACTGGTTAAATTTGGACAGTCTAGTAGTGGAAATATTTTGAACCTG